>JAXIVH010000020.1:1728793-1746293 GCA_036785325.1 Urophycis tenuis | reverse complement strand
TGCTCGCCGCGTTTGCGGCGTGATGAGTGGCCGGCCCCCTGGTGTCTCGCCCGGCCGGGACTTCCTGCGTTTTTGAAACGTCGTCTCCCTTTTTTTTTTGTTTTGTTTTCTCTGTGACCCTTAACGGTGCGACGGCAGGGGTCTCAAACCAGCAGGGGGGTTGAGTCTCCGAGATTGCCCATCAAACTGTTTGCGCATGTAATGTAATGGAGGTCTGGAGTTTGAGTCCCTGGGTAGTGGGGGCCCGGCGGCTACCCAGGCACTTGTGCACACCTATGTATATATTTACTCCAAGGCGTATGAGTGAGCCATTAGCCACGCACTCTGGGTCATTAACTAAATAACACAACAGCCGTGAACCCCAATCTCTACAATAAGCCGCCATCCATGACCAGGACTTAACATAAATAGCAATGCGGTACCCACTCCTTAATTGCCTCACAGGCATCATCTAGTCTTATTTTTTGCATCCATTCAAAAACAATGCATTTTCTTCTTCTGCCTACGTGAAGGAGACGAGGGTCACAGTTGTCCTCTTAAGCTGTGGAATGGAGGAGAGCGTTGGTTTGTGACAAAAGCACCGGTCAGAGAGAGAGAGAGAGAGAGGTGTGTGTGTCGCACTCTGCAGACACACACACACACACACACACACACACACACACACACACACACACACACACACACACACACACACACACACACACACACGCACACACACACACACACACGCGTGTACATGCAGACACAAGCACATCCAGCCCCACAGTAGACCCACACAAAGACACAACGATACGCACACACACACAGCTCTCAAACCACACACACACACAGACACACACAACAAGCAAAAACGCATGAGCTCGCACACCACAGACACGCACGCACACACACGTGTGCTTGTGCGTGGCGCACGGCCACGCGTGTCACGTGTGTCTCTCAGAATAGTTTGGTGTTCTCAGGACGAGAACGAGTCCCTGTCAGTCAACAGTCCCGGGAGAGGGTTTAACAGAGCCGCGAAGGGGGGCGATGACCTCATCAGCAAATTGCCAACGTGTCTCTTCGACGACGACTGATGGGATCTGTGCGCTGTGTGCTGCGTTCTGTTATCTGTCGTGATATGCATCCCTCCATACACATTAGTGGATCCCTTGATGCAACACTGTGCGTGTGTTCATTTGTGCCTCTGGAATCCTCTAAGGTTCCTCTGTAGCCCGGGCGTTGAGCAGCTCACAAAGGAAAACCTTGATGGAGGCATCTGTTTGACCCCCCCGGTTAATGCCGAGATGCATAGGGGACCGACTATCAATGCTAACAGCTGGCTAGCTCTTATAGTTAACGTATCATCAACAGCCATAGCCTGGAGAGTCACCCTGGCTAGAGGTCAGGACGACACCCAAGCCATGTGTTGTTCCAAACCGAGGGCTTATAGCTTTGATTTTTCATTCATATATCAGCTTGGTGCTGCGGCTTATCCGCCCTAAAGTGGATGGAAAAGGGACCGCAAGAAAAAACAATTTGTCGACCTGAGCCAGCCATGGGCTTTCTTTTGTGCCCCATGATACAAGAATTACAGTTGAGTGTGACCTAATGTAATATAGGCTCCGCACAGAGAGAGTAATGTGATTTTCCGGGCTTTTATTCTGTGAGTCTGCAGCTGGATGGATATGGGGTGGCCATTGAGAGATGCCATCTGACTTGGGGAGGGATGTCTAAAATAAGCAGCTAATGCAGCACAATGGGGAGGGGGCTGAGTGGATTTAATATGTAGAAGCTTGCATGCGTCGTGGGAGGCGCACAAGGTCGTGTCATTTCGTTAGCCACCCCGCTGACATGTCAATAACACCAGATGCACCCGCCTACTGTTTTGATCACATTGTCCTTTTATTTGCATGTTTTCTCTGCAGGTTATATCTGAAAAAAGGGCTGTGTACATTCTTTTTTTTTTTTTTTTTTTAGGTTTAAATGCAAGCAAGCAAGGTAGTTACACACCTTTGTGTGTCTCTTATGGAAAGTTAATTTTCTAAGCGCATCGATTGCCTGAAATGATTGCCTTCTGCCTGGCTCAGTAATTGAGCAGAGGTCCCGTTTGAAACCTGCGCGCCGGTAGAAAAACACATGCTGTGAGTCTAATCTATTTATTACCCATTCCTATTTATTACTCATTTAATTGTTTCTATTTTTACACTGCCTATATTTTATGCATGTGTTTTTAGTGTTCAGTCAGAGCCCAATGCGCCGCCTCACCATTGCACTGTATTGGCTTAATGGCTGTTGGCTGGGTTTGTCTCGTTCACACAGCTGTAATGTATTCTCACACGAGAACCAGGAGCAGAACGGAGGACTGACGCAGCATCTAGAGACATTGGGTGGGGGGTGGGGGGGCCCAGCCTGCTGCCCCGTCATCTCCCCCGCGGTGTTCCAGGTTCTCTAGTCCCGACCCTGGCCCCTGGGCCTGGCCTGTCAGTCAATCCATTGCTGGCTATCGCCCCATCGCCGCTCTCCATCACAGGAGCGCGGCCGTGGCACCTATTTACAGTCCGGGTCATAAAGGACCGCGGACACATCAATATCCGCGCAACAGGCCCGGCCACGGAGCTCCCAGCCGACTCACGCGGGGGCCATTACCGGCTGGGGGGGGGGGGGGGGGGGGGAGGGGGGGGGACCGGGGGCCGTGTAAGTCCTTCGGCTGCTGACCGCCCCGCGCTTTTAGGAGCTAAAGGGCTGCTCCATTTTGATGCTCAAGCTGACATGGTGGATGGCATAATTTGTTCATTACCAAGACCCGGTGTGTGTGTGTGTGTGTGCGTGTGTGTGTGTGCGAGTGTGCGTGTGTGCGTGTGTGCGTGTGTGTGTGTGTGTGTGTGTGTGTGTGTGTGTGTGTGTGTGTTTTAGTGCGTTTGTGTGTTTGTGTGCGTGCGTGCGTGTGCGTGTGTGTGTGTGTGCATGTGTGCGTATGTGTGCGTATGTGTGTGTGTGCGTGTGGGTTTTAATCTCTGCCCTAAGGATTGTAATGAAGAAAGAGGAGAATGGGTTTACGTGGTAATATGTAGGTGTGACCAACCAGCCTGAGTGGAAGGTCTCACCCTGTTAGCTCGTCTTTCCAGCGGCAGGCTCATGTGTTGTTGTGTAACTTTAGTGAGGAGGATCCTGTCCCCCTTTTAAAGTCAACTGACAACGCTCGACCCTGTTATATTCCTGTTTCATCGGCCGTCTAATGAAAGCAATTTCACAGTTTTATGCCGAGACAAACAATGGAAGAAGGAACAAAGAAATTATATATTCTATTGCACACACAATCGAGATTGAATATTTTATTAGGCCTCACGGCCGTTGTTAGGGGTTGTAATTTTTGCAATTTGGGGACAAGATTGTGTTCTGAAAGGCGGGTTGAATTGAAATTTGCGTCTGTTCCACGGATATCACAATGTTGTGCTGCTCGTTCGACAGCCCATCAGGAAGCCACCAGTGGCTGGCTGTTTACTCAGCCAGACGGGTAGACCATCGGAACCTGACGGATTCTGAAGATAACTGCGTCTGGTCATGATAGGAACCACGCTAATTTTCTGTCTGTTGAACCCCAAAAGTGGTTAGCTTAAAGTAAGGGATGCTATGTACTTACTTTTATCTTATTTTTATTTTATTTTATTTTATTTTATTTTATTTTATTTATTTTATTTTTATTTTTTTTTTATACTGCTTTCTATTGCACCATGACAAATTCCTTGTAGGTGCAAACCTACTTGGCAATAAATCGAATTCTGATTCTGATTCTGATTCTGATTCTAACATTAAGCTAACACAAGTACTTTTTGCCAGATCCTGGCTTTGTCCAAACAACAGTAATTACGTTCCATGAAGGAAACCAGAAGCGTGTTGGTTGAAGAGCTACAGTTAAGAGCTCGATTTACAAACAAACGCACAATGTACAGTACGCCGCCAAAGAGAACCCACAGTAAACTGCCGGTTAAGTGAAGACACAATTTATTATAAATATACATATACATAACAACTTCTAGTTCTTTATACGTTTCCCTAATTATCCTTATACTGTACATGGTTTTTTTTTGTATGTACACAATGTACTGTGTATTGCTACCATTACAAAAAGCCATGCAATATCTACAGTACAGTACAGTATAGTTATCGTGTTCATCTATGAAATCTACTTTGTTGTTCTTCAATAAATAGTAATAAATTATGATCTGTCTGTTTGTACACTCTAATACATATACTATTTACACGACTGCTTTGGATTAAAGTGTTTCCCTTTTTCTTCATCACTACCTGACGATAGTTCCCCTGTTTCCATGACGTCCCTCACTCGACGTCCTCCGACGACAGGCACTTCTGCCGGGCCTCTTTGTCCTCGAACGTCACCTTTTTGTTCCTCTTGGGGTCGATCCACGAGTTGTGGATGACGGCGTTGTTGGGCAGCGGGTCGGCCTCGATGATGGAGACCACGCGCTTCTTCATCTTGCTCTTCAGCACCTTCTGGAACTTCTGCCGCGTGAAGGCGTAGAGCAGCGGGTGGAAGATGGTGGTGCCGTACGCCATCACCAGGAAGCCCAGCCGCAGCTTGACGGTCAGGTCGCTCTGGCCCACGCTGAGGATGACCGTGTTGAGCGCGGTGATGGGCGTCCAGCAGAGCAGGAAGGTGGACACGATCAGCAGCGACATGCGGAACACGCGCTTCTGCCGCTCACGTCGCTCCCGGTGCCGCTTGACCGCCCGCCGCAGCGCGATGATGACCGACACGGACGTGCGCATGCCCAGCGCCGGCATGCGGCCGACGGCGGCGCTCTGGGCGCCGCCGCCGTCGGGGGCCTCCTGCTGCGTCGTCATCGCCGTCATCGACGGGCACTTTTTCCGCCGCGCCTTCTTCTTCTGCGAGGCGTGGAAGCGCGTGCCGATGCGGATGTTGAGCGCCTGCAGGATCTTGGAGTATGTGATGAGCATCACCACGACGGTGAAGAAGAAGATGGGGATCTGGGCCAGCAGGTGGTAGTACAGGCCCAGCTCGGTGTAGCACTGGTTGGTGTGCACCATGGTCTCCACCAGTGTCTGGTTGAGGTCGGCGTGGCCGCCGCCGCCGCCGCCGCCGGCGAAGAAGCCCACCTCCACGAAGGGCACCAGGAAGCTGACGAAGGACAGTACCCACACGGCGGCCAGCAGGGCCAGGGCGCGGCCCATGGTCAGCACGCGGTTGGCGGGCTTGACGGAGATGTCGTAGCGGTCCAGAGTGATGGCCAGCACGTTGGCGGCGGTGGCCACGCTGGCGAAGGAGACGCAGGCCTCGTGGAAGCAGCAGAGCAGCGCGGCGTCGCCCTCCAGCGAGAGCAGCAGCACCACGATGGTGAGCGGGATGCAGCCCACGCACACCAGCACGTCCAGCACGTGGAGGTTCATGGTGACGATGTTGCTGACGGAGCTGATCAGGTTGGACTTCATGCAGTAGAGGGCCAGCACCGTCAGGTTGGAGCTCAGGCCCAGCACGATCTCCAGCATGAGGAAGCCGGTGAGGGACACCTGGAAGCCCACGGGGAAGGGGAAGGGGTAGGCGGCGGCGGCGGCGTCGTCGGGGCCCGGCGTCCCGCCCAGGGGCTCAGTGTTGTCGGTGACGGTGACGTTGCTCATGGTGGCGTCTTCTTCCGGACGGAGAGGAATGAGCATTCTCCTGGAGGCGGGGGAGGGTGGGGGAGGGTGGGGGAGAGGGGGTGGGAGGGAGGGGGCGGGGCCGTGGATGGGGGAGGGGGAGAAGGAACACCACGTTAGAACGGCCAAAGAGAGAGAAGGTTAATCCTGTACAGGGGAGGAGCCGTGGTTAAGGAACACTCCGGTGACATCAGGAGGCGAGTTCATGTTAAAAATGAACCGCTGGCTCACACACACACACACACACACACACACACACACCGCGATCCTCCCACGAAGCCAAAAACGCGAAAATACTTCAATCTGTGGAGCCCACTCGTTCCACTCATCACTGCCAACGCATCCAGCGATCAATAAATGTTAACGTGGGGAGAGTCTGAGAGCAGGAACGTGTAAAAGTTTCATCATTGACGCAACGTTGACCTGCCATCTTCAGCCTATTACGTCGGTTTATGCAAAGCCTAGAGTAACTTAGCATACGCTGTTTCATCACCTTTGCTAATTGACATGCAAAGCTCAACGCTAATCTTTTTACACAGCAGGGGGACACATAAGTGGGGGTACACGCACACGGTATAGCAGGCAGTCAGTTTGACATGCGCTCCGCGTGCACGTCTCCTGTGTTTGTGAACATAGCAATAACATCGGTTGTGCACCAACCACACAGTGTCAATCATGGAACGGCGTGATGGGAGGATCAGACGCGCAGAGCAGCACGCTCACAGACAGACAGACAGACAGACAGACAGACACACAGATGTTCTCCTGCAACACTCACCCTATGCTCCAGCTCTATCTGGGCCCCGGTGCAACGGGACTAATCCACAGATCCCACGTTAGCTCCGGAGAGAACAGCATCACCCCCCCTGACTCCGCTGGGGGGGGGGGGGGGGGGAGAGGGAAACCAGCTTTGGGCTCTGGGCCTTCACTCTCTCTCTCTCTCTCTCTGTCTCTCTATCTCTCTGCCAGGCTAATTTGTTTCTGCGGTATCTATTTGTGTGTGTGTGTGTGTGTTTTTTCCCCCACTGTCCTCCCGGGGAGAGAAACTGCCAGAGAGGCACCAGTCGAGCTCTCCGGTAACAATGACGGAGAGCAGCGGTGCTGTCGGCGAAAAATAAAAAATAATAAAAATAAATAAAAAGTAACTCAGGCCGCCAGGACCCTCTATCCCCTGCCGGCAGATCACACGGCAGGATATAGATACGGCAGACTCCACGTCCTCGCCGCGTTGTGTTCTACTCTCCCCCCCCCCCCCTCTCTCTCTCTCTCTCTCCTCTCTCTCTCCTCTCTCTCTCCGTACGGATGTGTTTGTTTTGGCGACACCGGGGGGAGCGTTGATGGACGAGTGGAAGGTGGCAGGGGGGTGGGGTGGGGAGTGGGAGAGGGGGGGTGTAAACTGTGGCGGTTATCTCCTGTTTATAAACTCACGGTATTCCCAGGCAGGCGAGAGAGAGAGAGAGAGACACACACGGCCCCGACAACGCAGCGGGACAAAGAAGACACGAGCGAAGACTGCGTCTGCTTTCGGCGCCGGAGGGAACCCGACGCAGTGGTACGATCCAAGCCCGGCGCTGTGAAGGCTGCTGCTACCCCTACCCCCCCTCCCCCCCCCCCCCCCGGGGCGGAAAGCGGTCCACAAACCGTTTGACAGTGTGACGAGGCGTGGGTGTCTTTTTGTTGTTGTTGTTGTTGTTGTTGTTGTTGTTGTTGTTGTTGTTGTTGTTGTCGTTGTTGTCCTTTTTTTGTTCCCAAAGAAATCCACCGACATCCATTAGCGTGTATTCCAAAACCCAGAGAGAGCCAGAGCCAGTCAGTCAGTTATCCACGGAAGGTTTGTCCCCTGGTGGACACCGTAGACACACAGTGTTTTGGCCCAGCACGAGCCCCGCAGGAGTGAGTTTGTCCAGGCAGGATGCAGGCCCATGTCCTCCCCAGGGAGAGGGAGCTATGGGAACAGCAGGCCTACACACTCTCGATGTGTCCCAACCGTCTCACTCGCCACTAATCTCCGCCGGCCCGTGGCGGGTAAATCAAGCACAAGTGATCTCCCGTTTGACCTCCAAACCGCGTTGACCTACGCAATTCCTGGACATCGTCGCCCGAGCTCCGGGGAAATTCTCCGCTGCGTGCGCGCGTGTGTGTGCGTGCGTGTGTGTGTGTGCGTGTGTGTGCGTGTGTGCGTGTGTGTCCGGGGGTCACCACTTTCCAAGGCTGAGTGCGCGGGGGTCTTTCTCGTTGTCGCACAGACGCATTTGCGTGTTTTGCAGCGCGTGTGCGTACGAGGGCAGAACGGAGGGCGACGAAGAGCTGTCGCTGTCTGAGAATCAGCAGAAGGTCATTTCACAAGCGAGAGAGAGAGAGAGAGAGAGAGAGAGAGGGGGGAGGGGGGGGGGAAGTTTAAGAGACGCGTGACGCGTTGTCTTGCCGAAGCACGCAAAGACCACGAGAAAAGGGTGACGCGCACGAGTATTTCCATGAGATCCTCTTGTCATTTCTGTTGCACCCCACCTCGTTCTGAGACCTGGAGATAGAGACAGAGAGAGAGAGATAAGATACAACAAAGAGCGAGAGAGGGGGAACACGAAGAGAGCGAGAGAGATAGAAACACACAGAGAGAGATACAGAGAAGATGAAGAGAGAAGATAAAGAGAGAGGGGTGGAAAAAAAGAGCGAGAGAGGAGTGGGTTGTGTGAGTGAAAACAAACATATAGCCTCAGTTGAGGCAGCAATGACTCTGATTAGCATAGCAGCCTCTGCTGTCTTATCATGTTCCATGCAAACGCACTTTACATCTTCTCAATTGCATTAGCATAATACCAGCACTAATAACAGCCATTAGAAAGGAAGCACCGAGGAGATATTTATCCCCCCACTTCCACATCTGCTTTTGTGATGTAAATCTGTAGCCTCTTCTCAGATATTGAATATAACTGCCAAGCGCATGCAAATGTATGCAACATTTGATGTATGGGAAACCCAGCTGAAGTACTGTCCTGCTCTCAGATGGCTTTCTTGAATGATATCCTGGACATTTGAGATATGCATCTACGTATTTTGCATTTCTAAGAAACATTGTCAGATCTTAATGGGCAGCAGGCATCGTGCAACACCAAGCGCCACACTTTGTATAGGTGGCCACGTTCATCCCCGCCATGCATAATGCAGGGTCGTGTGTGTTAACGGTGAGTGCGCTGTGAGGTTAAAGACCGCTGTGATTCATCTGTGTTCTTTCACAGATCCTGAATATGAAAGTGTGTGTGTGTGACTGTATGCGTGTTTGTGCGTGCGTGCACGCATACGTGCACGTGAGTGTGTGTTTGTGTGTGTGTGTGTGTGTGTGTGTATACATTTGTATGTGTGCATCCTGGTGTGTGTCGTGAATGTGTGTGTGTGTGTGTGTGTGTGTGTGTGTGTGTGTTCTATTTGCAGAGATGGATCTGTTTATCTACAATAACAGTTACATTTACTCACAAATAGTTAAGCACACATTGCTAATGGAATATCCAATGGAATCAACTGCCCAACAACCACAACATTCCACGCAGACCAGATTCTCCTCGAGAGAGAGAGAGAGAGAGAGAGAGAGAGAGAGAGAGAGAGAGAGAGAGAGAGAGAGAGAGAGAGAGAGAGAGAGAGAGAGAGAGAGAAAAAAAAAAAAAAACGAAACGATGAAACAATGTCAATGAGACATCTCTACCCAATTACACGCCTGTCGATTCATTTTAAAGCCCACCTCCCCCCGTAATTGCTCCGGCCAGACAGACACTTAACACAACGCGGGGACCAGAGCCCCCCCCCCTCGCCCCCCCCCCCCCCCCCCCACTGTGCTGAGCCCCAGCCCCCCCCCCCCCACAAGACTCTCCGTGGTTCTACGTATCAAGGCTGGGGGTCGGCTGCCCTGTCAGAGAACCGCCGCCGCCGCCGCCGCCGTGGCGGCTGCTGCTACTGCTACTGCTGCTGCTGCTGCTGCTGCTCACCATGCCGGCTCAGAGGAGAAGCTCCGCGGCGCTGTCTGCCCTCCGGGGGGGTCCGCGGCGGTCTGTGTAGACAGGACCCGAGAGGCACATCACGAGCGGCGTACTCCAGCGGCGAGCCTGGCCGAGCCCGGACTGTACATTGATTGACACGTGAGAGGCATTTAATTGACGACAGATGTTCCCTCTCTCCTCCGGTATCGCTCTACTCAATCACCGACGAAGAAGAAGAAGAAGAAGAAGAAGAAGAAGGAAAAAAAAAAGGGGAAATACAACTCCACGCGGTCACATCCTGGCAGGGGACGACTGGGAAATCTTCTCCTGGTTCTTCATCCGGCGTTCCCCCTCTTATGATGCTTGTACCGGTCCTTTCCTCGGAGACCGGAGCCCGTGCTGCTTCAAAACTAACCCAACTCTCGGCTATGAGCTCGTTCCTCTCGCTGCCGTGTGTGTGTGTGTGGAGGACTGCCACTCTCCCACTCTCCTAGTATTTCTGTGGCTCTCCTCCTCCCTCTCCCTCTCTCCCTCCCTCTCTCTCTCCCTCCCTCTCTCTCTCTCTCTCTCTCTCTCTCACTGCGGAGGTTTGTGGTGTGCCTAGCCCTGATTGGTGTTTTGTCGTGGGCGTAACCCTTTCCTCTCCGCGGGAAGAGGAGCTACTTGCCTTTATTCTGGGTTTGTCCTCTGCTCCTCCACGACCCTGGGACGAGGTGTCTCTTTAACGCGATGGAGGACAGCTTGCACCAACGTTATTAATATTATCACTCCAACACGGCTGCAGTGCCGGCCGGAGGAAAAAACGGGTTGGCGTCAGAGAAGTGGGGGTATTAATTACCACTGGCACACCATGGGGCTGGGGGTGAGTGGGGGTGGGTGGGGGGGGGGGGGGGGGGGAGAGGCTGGGAGAGTGATACCACTTGTTTCATCTCCTCTGCGAATCCTCAATATTTCATTGGTGTGGAGGAAGGGTAGGGATGCCGTGGAGAGTGTGGCCAAAAGGACGAGAATGCACAAGACAAGAGTGATGGAGGTGAGAGAGATGGTGGTGGGGGCGGCGGCGGTGGTGGTGGTGGTGGTGGTGATGATGGTGGTGGTGGTGGCGGTGGGGGTGGAGCTACTGATTGATAGCTCCAATTAAGTCCCGCTGTCATATTAGCGAGAGGTTAGCCACCCCCAGTCGATGGTCCCTGCCTGTTGAAGGGGAGGGGGAACACACACAGAGGCGCCACGCCAGGGACAAAGAGGGAGGGGCATCTGTTGCTTTGTGCTACCTGATGAGCGCCGCGGCTTGAGAATACCTGATGCGCGTGGCTTTTTTTTTTTTTTTTTTGACAAACGCGTTGTTTTATAGACCGGGAACAACAACAAGCCTCAGAGAACAAGCGTCTTCAATGGCCGATAAACAACCCCTTCAGAAACACACTGCGGTGCTGTTTTTCATTCCCCCATCACTCTCTCTCTCTCTTAACACATCACAACGTCAAGCACACGCTCTGAGTCTGATCTCAATATATCCTCCCCCTTTCTCGCTCTCTCTCTCTCTCTCTCTCTCTCTCTCTCTCTCTCTCTCTCTCTCCTTATCTCCCCCCCCCCTTCCTAATCTCTCCTATCCTGTCCCACATCACGGGCTCCTTGTCCCCGTCACTCGACCCCTTGCTTAACTCTGAATATGACATTTCCGGCAGACGACGATTTCAATTCGTGAATACATGAATGCCGGGTGTCCTCATTACTCCTCCTCGCTGCCGTCGGTGTCTCAGCCGTTCATTCGTGGAGACGCGCCCCCGGGCTGGCGTCCTGTGTGAACGTCGGGTCGACCACTCCGACGGCCCGCGGGGAACCAGATGCCTGCGACTGATTTCCGTGTGGCGTGTAAAAACAAAATGGGGGTCAAGGGGAGAACCCCTGGAAGACTCTCCGGGGGCCTTGGATCCAGGGGGAGCCCCCCTGCCGGCCCCCCAGCGCGCTGAGCGTGTAACTTGAAACAGAGATTAGCCCGTATACTGGGGGGGGGGGGGGGGGGGGGGGGGGGGGGGGGGGGGGGGGATTATAGTAAAAAACCAGCGGTTTCTCCATCAACACGTGGATGAGCTACTCGGCGCCACTAATTCATCTCACGCTGCCAGGCGCCGCCTCGCATCGCCCTGGGTGCCAAGCCGGAGCACCACGCGTGTGCGTGTGTTTGCGTGTGTCTGTGTGTTTGGGTGTGTGCTGGAGATGTATGTGTGTGTGTGTGTGTGTGTGTGTGTGTGTGTGTGTGCTGCTGCTGTGAGAGTGAGAGAGAGATTTACCTCTCTAGAGAGAAAGAGAGAGAGAGAGGGCAAGATTTACAGACATAAATGCATGTGAGTGTCTGCGTGAGAGTGTTTGTGTTTGGGTGTGTCTGGGTGTGTGTGTGTGTGTGTGCGAGCAACCTGTCTGCGTGTGTGTCTACCTGCTTGCCCTGCATGCGTGCATGAACGTGTTGTCTGCATGTGGGCATGCGTGTGTGTGTTTGTGGGCATGCGTGTGTGCGTGTGTGTGTTTGTGTGTTTTGCGTGTGTGCACGTCTATGTCTACATTTTGTGATTCTGCATTTGTGCATGCATGTGTCTGCGTCTGTGTACGTGTGTCTGCGTGTGCGTGTGGGTGTCTGCACGTGCGCGTGTGTGTGTGTGTGTCAAAGTCAAAGTCAAAGTCAAAGTAGCCTTATTGTCAATTCCTTCGCATGGCAAGACATACAAAGGAATCGAGAGTACGTTTCTCACCCTCCCGCGGTGAAACAGATAAAGTGCACAGGCACAACATGCAGGACCAGAGTGCGTGTGTGTGTGTGTGTGTGTGTGTGTGTGTGTGTGTATGTGTGCATGCATGTGTGTGTGTGTGTGTGTGTGTGTGCGCGTGTGTGTGTGCATGTGTGTTTGTGCGTTTGTGTGTGTGTGCGTGTGTGTGTGTGTGTGTGTGTGTGTGTGTGTGCGCGTGTGTGTGCATGTGCGTTTGTGTGTGTGTGTGTGTGTGTGAGTGTGTGCATGCGTGTGTGTGCATGTGTGTGCATATATGTGTGTGTGTGTGTGTGCGTGTGCATGTGTGTGCATCAGAGAGCCTCCTCTTGTCCGGCAGTAACAGACCATCAAGCGCAGCCGAGCGGACACAGCCTCTCCCGGCCTCCATCGGACGCCCCGCATGCAGTCTGACCATCAGGCCCGAACCGCTTTGGGGGGGGGGGGGGGAGCGGACAGAGAGCTGCCTGGATGTGTGGTCAGTGCGGGGGCCCCCCTGGTGGGGCCCCCCTGGTGGGGCCACACAACCACCCCTGGGCTGTTGAGGGATCCCTTGGTGTTGCCGCGTGCCATCGTTCTGCCCAAGAGCCATCACTCTGCTAAAACTTCACAGGAAGAGTTCACAAGAATAATGACGTTAATATTTCAGCCCCATTAATATTTCATACGGCTTTTTTCTCCCCAGACCCCCGCGGTCTGATAGTCCTAACAGCTTTCCCCCACTTACACTCTCTGAGTGAACGTGCGCGTGTGTGTGTGTGTGTACATATGTGTTTATACACGTGTGTTTTGTGTGTGTGTGTGTGTGTGTGTGTGTGTGTGCGTGTGCTTCTCCGTCCATATGTCCCTCAGTACCATCCGCGCGTTAGCGCCTGCCGTGCACGCAGGCGCGCGTGCATCTGATGTGTGCATCACGCACACTCACTAAGTGCGCACCTCCGCAGAATCACACACCGTGGACACGGCACTCGATGTGCACTTCGACGTGCGCGCATGAAAGCGCCGCTTCCCCCCCCCACGTCTGCCGGCGTGTCTGAGTTCGCCGTGCGCCCGCTCCACCCGGCCGTACATGGCGGTGCGGCAGCACAGCCGCCTATGAGGACCACCCGATTCGCGGAGGTGTGTGGGGGGGTGTAGGGGGATCGTGGGGCTGTGGGGCATTAAAGACGGCGCGGCGTGCGGCGCTCTTATCTCTCCCCTGCAGCAGCGCAGCCCCGCGCTTCCATTTGGCGCGCGCTGTGATTTGCTCCAGATTAACAGTTTGAGCTCGTCGCTAATGGAGCGGGCGCGGGCTTGAAGCGCTCGCCGCGTGCCGGGCGCCCGCACGCACGCGTGTGCGCCTTCACGTTTCCGCTCCATTAAGGTCGGCGGGCAGCGAGCGGCAGGTGGCGTCGACCTTGGACCCCGGGGAGTGCGCCGCCGCTGCCGCCGCCGCCACAGCCGCCGCGTGGACAGCGCTAACGAGAGTGGAGACGTCGCAGACGCGACCTTTTGGTTTTATTTTTGTCGTGTTTTGTGGTGTTCTGGTAATAGCACTGATGTCACTGTGACTTCCTGTTATTGCTTGCTCTGTGATTGCATCCACTTCCTGAGTGTCAGTTTGAGTGCTGGAGGTGCATTGGGGGTGGGGCGGGGTGGGGTGGGGTGGGGTGGGGAGGGGGGGTGTTATGTGCCAACAGTGAATGAGAATGTGGACTGTGGACAGACGTCAGTGGGAGAGGAAGGTTGGTGAGATCCACTGTACTCGTCGCGGTGCTGCTCGCCGCTGACGAGACCCGCGGGTGCAACTTTGATGAAACAGACATTTATATGTGACTTATAAGTACGTCTGTCTGTCTGTCTGACTTAACGTTCCACTCAATGACACATTCGCTTATGTTGGCTTATACAACCCAATTTCCCCTCGTGGATAAATACATTTCTATCCGTCTGTCTATCTATCTATCTATCTATCTATCTATCTATCTATCTCTCTATCTATCTATCTATCTATCTATCTATCTATCTATCTATCTATCTATCTATCTATCTATCCATCTGTCTATCTATTGGACGTAAACGCATTAACACAAGTCACGAAGAAATGCACGCTCCAGGCCAATACCACGTGTGCGTTTATAACGTATACATTCCGTGCACTCGACTTGCTCGTAGGTCTGTAGGTGTGTAAAGCCTGATGGTTGACATCGTCCACGTCCACATGGAAAACAGCCACGACTCGCGCTCTGACATCGTGCGGTCAGCCAGCTGCCGACACCCAACCCAACCTCAGTGTGTGAGCATGGCGTGTGAACGAACGCAGAATCATAGCTGGAGGATATGTCCATTTGTGGGCAGTATGAGAGCTAACTGTCTAGCCAGAGCAGCTCGGTCATATTCCAAACGGCTGTTGGGAAAATGGCTGCTTGATTCTGATTGACTCGAACAAAAATCATGGCTGTTTTACATCCCGCAACGGACAATGTCAACAAATAACCTGGGGTCAAACTGTATGTATGTGTATGTATACTGTATGTATATATGTATAGAGAGGGGGGGGGGGGGGGGAGGGAGAGAGAGAGAGCACTAAGACCATGAAACATTGTCCTCACCTCACCCCCCTCAGGTTTAAATGCAGACCGTGTCTTCTAATAGGAATCAACAGAAGGTGGCTGAGGCCGAGTTTCTCAGGATCTGTTCATCTCCAAATGGAATTAAAGTGCTCGTCCACAGAGTGGCATAACCACAGAGTGGTGTACGGCGTACGTGTGTGTGTGTGTGTGTGTGTGTGTGTGTGTGTGTGTGTGTGTGTGTGTGTGTGAGAGACACCCTCCAGTGTGTGGAGACAGCCCTGGGACTCCCATAACATATCCTTCACTCAACAACCCAACGGTGCACAAGTTGTCAAACTCAATCCATGGAGGGCCTAGGCCGCGGCATGTTCTAGATGTTTCTCTACTCCGACACACCTTATTCTAATGATCAGCTGATCATCAAGCTCTGTAGAAGCCTGATAACAATCTATTCATTAGAATCGGGTGTGAGTTTCACACGTGTGATAAACCTTACACAGTTGGTTTGGTACGGTGCGCAACTGGTTTGCATAACTGGCTTGGTACGGTACACAACCGGTTTGGACTTCATGTGAAACGGAGTAGTTTGTTGTGTTTTGTAAGTTCAACTGCTTTCATGAGAGAGTTTAAATGACTTAGACCTGTGATGAGGTCACAGCCACAGAATACTCCCTTACTACTGCAGAAAAACGCATGCTTTTATTAAGATCCAGGACAAATCGAGTCAATGTACAGAAAGCCACCCCTTCGTAGCTACAATGACATCGTCCCTGTCGCAAAGTCCTGGTTCAACACAGGGGGGGGGGGGGCACACCTGCGGGGGCTCCTGCTGATCTCTTCATATAAAGTACATAAAGAGAGTTCTGCACGGCCGGACCGTCCAATCACATGATTTATAGGCCTGGAAGGGGCGGGGGGTCTGCGTTGACGTCCAGCGAGCCCACAAGGTCGGCGCCGTTAAACAGTCAGCCGTTTGACCTTGACCACAAGGGGGCCACGCAACATACCTCCCACCGCGCCCCCCCCCCCCCCCCCATCATCATCATCACAGCCCCCAGCCCCCTGCAGCCCCTCCGTAGCTTCAGAGGGGGGTGGAGGGGCTGGGGGCCCGGAAGCAGGCCTCAGCGAGGCCTACTTCCTGTGAGTGGTAGGCGAGCAGCGGCCGCGTTGTTTACACATGTCAGGGAGCGCGGCGCGAGGCGTGGGAACAGAGGGGGGGGGGGGGCGGGGTGGGGGGGAGACGGCGAGCGCACGGAGACGAAGAGGTCCCCCTCACACCCGGCACTGCTGAGGATGTGCAGAGGAGGGGGGTGGAGGAGAGAGGGGGGGGGGGGGGGTGGAGGAGAGAGGGGGTGGAGGAGAGAGGAGGTGGAGGAGAGAGGGGGATGTATGTGTGAGGGATGTATGTGGAGAGGGTGATGCTGGACCTTGGGGAGGATACACCAAGAGGACAGCAACACACGCGGTAGATAAACACTCACACACAGACACACAAAACAGGACACAAAGACACACAAACAGGACACACAGACACACAAACAGGACACAAAGACACACAAGACACACAGGAAACACATACACACAGACACACAAACAGGACACACAGACACACAGGAAACACAAAAGGACACACAGACACACAGGAAACACATACACACAGACACACATACACCCACACACACACACACACACACACACACCACACACACACACACACACACACACACACACGCAAACAGGGCACACATACACACATACACACATACACACATACACACATACACACTCACACACAGACACACATACACACACACACACACAGACACCACACAGACACACATACACACAGACACACAGACACACGTACACACAGACACACACACACACACAGGACACACAGACACACATACACACAGACACAAAGGACACACAGACACACACAGGACACACATACACACAGACACACACAGGACACACATACACACATACACACATTCAGACACACATACACACATACACACAGACACACATACACACATACACACACATTCACACAGACACACAGACACACAGACACACAGACACACACAGACACACAGACACACGTACAGACGTACACACAGACCCACAGACACACAGACACACGTACACACATACACACACACTCACACAGACACACATACACACATACACACAGACACACATACACACATACACACACATACACACAGACACACAGACACACGTACACACGTACACACAAACACACAGACACACAGATACACGTACACACATACACAGATACACACATACAGTACACACATACAGACATACACACATACACATACACACAGACACACAGACACACGTACACACATACACACATACACAGAGACACACATACACACATACACACGTACACACATACACAGAGACACACGTACACACATACACACATACACACGTACACACATACACAGAGATACACGTACACACATACACACATACACGAGACACACGTACACACAGACACACATACACAGAGACACACAGGAAGATGTATGAA
>JAXIVH010000020.1:1721327-1728593 GCA_036785325.1 Urophycis tenuis | reverse complement strand
ATAAACAGATCCATCTCTGCAAATAGAACACACACACACACACACACACACACACACACACATTCACGACACACACCAGGATGCACACATACAAATGTATACACACACACACACACACACACACACACACACAAACACACACTCACGTGCACGTATGCGTGCACGCACGCACAAACACGCATACAGTCACACACACACACTTTCATATTCAGGATCTGTGAAAGAACACAGATGAATCACAGCGGTCTTTAACCTCACAGCGCACTCACCGTTAACACACACGACCCTGCATTATGCATGGCGGGGGTGAACGTGGCCACCTATACAAAGTGTGGCGCTTGGTGTTTGCACGATGCCTGCTGCCCATTAAGATCTGACAATGTTCTTAGAAATGCAAAATACGTAGATGCATATCTCAAATGTCCAGGATATCATTCAAAAAACCATCTGAGAGCAGGACAGTACTTCAGCTGGGTTTCCCATACATTAAATGTTGCATACATTTGCATGCGCTTGGCAAGTTATATTCAATATCTGAGAAGAGGCTACAGATTTACATCACAAAAGCAGATGTGGAAGTGGGGGGATAAATATCTCCTCGGTGCTTCCTTTCTAATGGCTGTTATTAGTGCTTGGTATTATGCTAATGCAATTGAGAAGATGTAAAGTGCGTTTGCATGGAACATGATAAGACAGCAGAGGCTGCTATGCTAATCAGAGTCATTGCTGCCTCAACTGAGGCTATATGTTTGTTTTCACTCACACAACCCACTCCTCTCTCGCTCTTTTTTTCCACCCCTCTCTTTATCTTCTCTCTTCATCTTCTCTCTATCTCTCTCTGTGTGTTTCTATCTCTCTCGCTCTCTTCGTGTTCCCCCTCTCTCGCTCTTTGTTGTATCTTCTCTCTCTGTCTCTGTCTCTGTCTCCAGGTCTCAGAACGAGGTGGGGTGCAACAGAAATGACAAGTGGATCTCATGGAAATACTCGTGCGCGTCACCCTTTTCTCGTGGTCTTTGCGTGCTTCGGCAAGACAACGCGTCACGCGTCTCTTAAACTTCCCCCCCCCCTCCCCCCTCTCTCTCTCT
The DNA here is from genome assembly GCA_036785325.1 of Urophycis tenuis. Taxonomy (NCBI): domain Eukaryota; kingdom Metazoa; phylum Chordata; class Actinopteri; order Gadiformes; family Phycidae; genus Urophycis; species Urophycis tenuis. Next base: position 1,727,508 of record JAXIVH010000020.1, on the reverse strand, counting down.
CTCTCTCTCTTCTCTCTCTCTCTCCCGCTTGTGAAATGACCTTCTGCTGATTCTCAGGACAGCGACGGCTCTTCGTCGCCCTCCGTTCTGCCCTCGTACGCACACGCGCTGCAAAACACGCAAATGCGTCTGTGCGACAACGAGAAAGACCCCCGCGCACTCAGCCTTGGAAAGTGGTGACCCCCGCACACACACGCACACACGCACACACCGCACACACACACACGCACGCACACACACGCGCGCACGCAGCGGAGAATTTCCCCGGAGCTCCGGCGACGATGTCCAGGAATTGCGTAGGTCAACGCGGTTTGGAGGTCAAACGGGAGATCACTTGCGCTTGATTTACACGCCACGGGCCGGCGGAGATTAGTGGCGAGTGAGACGGATGGGACACATCGAGAGTGTGTAGGCCTGCTGTTCCCATAGCTCCCTCTCCCTGGGGAGGACATGGGCCTGCATCCTGCCTGGACAAACTCACTCCTGCGGGGGCTCGTGCTGGGCCAAAACACTGTGTGTCTACGGTGTCCACCAGGGGACAAACCTTCCGTGGATAACTGACTGACTGGCTGTGGCTCTCTGGGTTTTGGAATACACGCTAATGGATGTCGGTGGATTTCTTTGGGAACAAAAAAAGGACAACAACGACAACAACAACAACAACAACAACAACAACACAACAAAAAGACACCCACGCCTCGTCACACTGTCAAACGGTTTGTGGACCGCTTTCCGCCCCGGGGGGGGGGAGGGGGGGTAGGGGTAGCAGCAGCCTTCACAGCGCCGGGGCTTGGATCGTACCATTGCATCGGGTTCCCTCCGGCGCCGAAAGCAGACGCAGTCTTCGCTCGTGTCCTTCTTTGTCCCGCTGCGTTGTCGGGGCCGTGTGTGTGTCTCTCTCTCTCTCTCGCCTGCCTGGGAATACGTGAGTTATAAACAGGAGATAACCGCCACAGTTTACACCCCCCTTCTCCCACTCCCCACCCCACCCCCCTGCCACCTTCCACTCGTCCATCAACGCTCCCCCCGGTGTCGCCAAAACAAACACATCCGTACGGAGAGGAGAGAGAGAGAGAGAGAGAGAGAGAGAGAGAGAGAGAGGGGGGGGGGGGGGGGGGGGGAGAGTAGAACACAACGCGGCGAGGACGTGGAGTCTGCCGTATCTATATCCTGCCGTGTGATCTGCCGGCGGGGGATAGAGGGGTCCTGGCGGCCTGAGTTACTTTTATTATTTTTATTATTTTTTATTTTTCGCCGACAGCACCGCTGCTCTCCGTCATTGTTTACCGGAGAGCTCGACTGGTGCCTCTCTGGCAGTTTCTCTCCCGGGAGGACAGTGGGGAAAAAACACACAACACACGCACACAAATAGATACCGCAGAAACAAATTAGCCTGCAGAGAGATAGAGAGACAGAGAGAGATAGAGAGACAGAGAGAGAGAGAGAGAGAGAGAGAGTGAAGGCCCAGAGCCCAAAGCTGGTTTCCCTCTCCCCCCCCCCCCCCCCCCCCAGCGGAGTCAGGGGGGGTGATGCTGTTCTCTCCCGAGCTAACGTGGGATCTGTGGATTAGTCCCGTTGCACCGGGGCCCAGATAGAGCTGGAGCATAGGGTGAGTGTTGCAGGAGAACATCTGTGTGTCTGTCCTGTCTGTCTGTCTGTCTGTCTGTCTGTGAGCGTGCTGCTCTGCGCGTCTGATCCTCCCATCACGCCGTTTCCATGATTGACACTGTGTGGTTGGTGCACAACCGATGTTATTGCTTGTTCACAAACACAGAGACGTGCACGTGGAGCGCATGTCAAACTGACTGCCTGCTATACCGTGTGCGTGTACCCCCACTTATGTGTCCCCCTGCTGTGTAAAAAGATTAGCGTTGAGCTTTGCATGTCAATTAGCAAAGGTGATGAAACAGCGTATGCTAAGTACTCTAGGCTTTGCATAAACCGACGTAATAGGCTGAAGATGCAGGTCAACGTTGCGTCAATGATGAAACTTTTACACGTTCCTGCTCTCAGACTCTCCCCACGTTACATTTATTGATCGCTGGATGCGTTGGCAGTGATGAGTGGAACGAGTGGGCTCCACAGATTGAAGTATTTTCGCGTTTTTGGCTTCGTGGGAGGATCGCGGTGTGTGTGTGTGTGTGTGTGTGTGAGCCAGCGGTTCATTTTTAACATGAACTCGCCTCCTGATGTCACCGGAGTGTTCCTTAACCACGGCTCCTCCCCTGTGCAGGATTAACCTTCTCCTCTCTCTTTGGCCGTTCTAACGTGGTGTTCCTTCTCCCCCTCCCCCATCCACGCCCCGCCCCCTCCCTCCCACCCCCTCTCCCCCACCCTCCCCCACCCTCCCCCGCCTCCAGGAGAATGCTCATTCCTCTCCGTCCGGAAGAAGACGCCACCATGAGCAACGTCACCGTCACCGACAACACTGAGCCCCTGGGCGGGACGCCGGGCCCCGACGACGCCGCCGCCGCCGCCTACCCCTTCCCCTTCCCCGTGGGCTTCCAGGTGTCCCTCACCGGCTTCCTCATGCTGGAGATCGTGCTGGGCCTGAGCTCCAACCTGACGGTGCTGGCCCTCTACTGCATGAAGTCCAACCTGATCAGCTCCGTCAGCAACATCGTCACCATGAACCTCCACGTGCTGGACGTGCTGGTGTGCGTGGGCTGCATCCCGCTCACCATCGTGGTGCTGCTGCTCTCGCTGGAGGGCGACGCCGCGCTGCTCTGCTGCTTCCACGAGGCCTGCGTCTCCTTCGCCAGCGTGGCCACCGCCGCCAACGTGCTGGCCATCACGCTGGACCGCTACGACATCTCCGTCAAGCCCGCCAACCGCGTGCTGACCATGGGCCGCGCCCTGGCCCTGCTGGCCGCCGTGTGGGTGCTGTCCTTCGTCAGCTTCCTGGTGCCCTTCGTGGAGGTGGGCTTCTTCGCCGGCGGCGGCGGCGGCGGCCACACCGACCTCAACCAGACGCTGGTGGAGACCATGGTGCACACCAACCAGTGCTACACCGAGCTGGGCCTGTACTACCACCTGCTGGCCCAGATCCCCATCTTCTTCTTCACCGTCGTGGTGATGCTCATCACGTACTCCAAGATCCTGCAGGCGCTCAACATCCGCATCGGCACGCGCTTCCACGCCTCGCAGAAGAAGAAGGCGCGGCGGAAAAAGTGCCCGTCGATGACGGCGATGACGACGCAGCAGGAGGCCCCCGACGGCGGCGGCGCCCAGAGCGCCGCCGTCGGCCGCATGCCGGCGCTGGGCATGCGCACGTCCGTGTCGGTCATCATCGCGCTGCGGCGGGCGGTCAAGCGGCACCGGGAGCGGCGCGAGCGACAGAAGCGCGTGTTCCGCATGTCGCTGCTGATCGTGTCCACCTTCCTGCTCTGCTGGACGCCCATCACCGCGCTCAACACGGTCATCCTCAGCGTGGGCCAGAGCGACCTGACCGTCAAGCTGCGGCTGGGCTTCCTGGTGATGGCGTACGGCACCACCATCTTCCACCCGCTGCTCTACGCCTTCACGCGGCAGAAGTTCCAGAAGGTGCTGAAGAGCAAGATGAAGAAGCGCGTGGTCTCCATCATCGAGGCCGACCCGCTGCCCAACAACGCCGTCATCCACAACTCGTGGATCGACCCCAAGAGGAACAAAAAGGTGACGTTTGAGGACAAAGAGGCCCGGCAGAAGTGCCTGTCGTCGGAGGACGTCGAGTGAGGGACGTCATGGAAACGGGGGAACTATCGTCAGGTAGTGATGAAGAAAAAGGGAAACACTTTAATCCAAAGCAGTCGTGTAAATAGTATATGTATTAGAGTGTACAAACAGACAGATCATAATTTATTACTATTTATTGAAGAACAACAAAGTAGATTTCATAGATGAACACGATAACTATACTGTACTGTACTGTAGATATTGCATGGCTTTTTGTAATGGTAGCAATACACAGTACATTGTGTACATACAAAAAAAAACCATGTACAGTATAAGGATAATTAGGGAAACGTATAAAGAACTAGAAGTTGTTATGTATATGTATATTTATAATAAATTGTGTCTTCACTTAACCGGCAGTTTACTGTGGGTTCTCTTCGGCGGCGTACTGTACATTGTGCGTTTGTTTGTAAATCGAGCGCTTAACTGTAGCTCTTCAACCAACACGCTTCTGGTTTCCTTCATGAAACGTAATTACTGTTGTTTGGACAAAGCCAGGATCTGGCAAAAAGTACTTGTGTTAGCTTAATGTTAGCATCCCTTACTTTAAGCTAACCGCTTTTGGGGTTCAACAGACAGAAGATTAGCGTGGTTCCTATCATGACCAGACGCAGTTATCTTCAGAATCCGTCAGGTTCCGATGGTCTACCCGTCTGGCTGAGTAAACAGCCAGCCACTGGTGGCTTCCTGATGGGCTGTCGAACGAGCAGCACAACATTGTGATATCCGTGGAACAGACGCGAATTTCAATTCAACCCGCCTTTCAGAACACAATCTTGTCCCCAAATTGCAAAAATTACAACCCCTAACAACGGCCGTGAGGCCTAATAAAATATTCAATCTCGATTGTGTGTGCAATAGAATATATAATTTCTTTGTTCCTTCTTCCATTGTTTGTCTCGGCATAAAACTGTGAAATTGCTTTCATTAGACGGCCGATGAAACAGGAATATAATAAACAGGGTCGAGCGTTGTCAGTTGACTTTAAAAGGGGGACAGGATCCTCCTCACTAAAGTTACACAACAACACATGATCCTGCCGCTGGAAAGACGAGCTAACAGGGTGAGACCTTCTACTCAGGCTGGTTGGTCACACCGACATATTACCACGTAAACCCATTCTCCTCTTTCTTCATTACAATCCTTAGGGCAGAGATTAAAACCCACACGCACACACACGCACACAGACACATACGCACACATACGCACACACGCACACACACACACATGCACGCACGCACGCACGCACACACGCACACGCACGCACGCACACAAACACACACACACACACACAAACACACACACACACACACACACACACTCGCACACACACACACGCACACACACACACACCGGGCCTTGGTAATGAACAAATTATGCCATCCACCATGTCAGCTTGAGCATCAAAATGGAGCAGCCCTTTAGCTCCTAAAAGCGCGGGGCGGTCAGCAGCCGAAGGACTTACACGGCCCCCGGTCCCCCCACCCCCCCCCCCCCCCCCCCCCCCAGCCGGTAATGGCCCCCGCGTGAGTCGGCTGGGAGCTCCGTGGCCGGGCCTGATTCGCGGATATTGATGTGTCCGCGGTCCTTTATGACCCGGGCTGTAAATAGGTGCCACGGGCCGCGCTCCTGTGATGGAGAGCGGCGATGGGGCGATAGCCAGCAATGGATTGACTGACAGGCCAGGCCCAGGGGCCAGGGTCGGGACTAGAGAACCTGGAACACCGCGGGGGAGATGACGGGGCAGCAGGCTGGGCCCCCCCACCCCCCACCCCCCCCCAATGTCTCTAGATGCTGCGTCAGTCCTCCGTTCTGCTCCTGGTTCTCGTGTGAGAATACATTACAGCTGTGTGAACGAGACAAACCCAGCCAACAGCCATTAAGCCAATACAGTGCAATGGTGAGGCGGCGCATTGAGCTCTGACTGAACACTAAAAACACATGCATAAAATATAGGCAGTGTAAAAATAGAAACAATTAAATGAGTAATAAATAGGAATGGGTAATAAATAGATTAGACTCACAGCATGTGTTTTTCTACCGGCGCGCAGGTTTCAAACGGGACCTCTGCTCAATTACTGAGCCAGGCAGAAGGCAATCATTTCAGGCAATCGATGCGCTTAGAAAATTAACTTTCCATAAGAGACACACAAAGGTGTGTAACTACCTTGCTTGCTTGCATTTAAACCTAAAAAAAAAAAAAAAAAGAATGTACACAGCCCTTTTTTCAGATATAACCTGCAGAGAAAACATGCAAATAAAAGGACAATGTGATCAAAACAGTAGGCGGGTGCATCTGGTGTTATTGACATGTCAGCGGGGTGGCTAACGAAATGACACGACCTTGTGCGCCTCCCACGACGCATGCAAGCTTCTACATATTAAATCCACTCAGCCCCCTCCCCATTGTGCTGCATTAGCTGCTTATTTTAGACATCCCTCCCCAAGTCAGATGGCATCTCTCAAT
>JAXIVH010000020.1:1706327-1716327 GCA_036785325.1 Urophycis tenuis | reverse complement strand
TACACAGGTGTTTCAGTAGCACTGAATGCAATGCACCGAAGGAGAGAAAATCAGTTCAGTCCACTGCCATTTTCCACGCTGTAAAAAATATATAGTACCTTCTGAAGTCTCTTTATTTTGTAATGCACAGATTTATTACACAGTCGCCTGTGGTATTTACAGTCTAACACTGTATATTTTGATAATAGTTCACAGTAATAAAACTACAGAATTCGCAGAATAATATATATACGTCGCTTGAGAAATTCTCAGAAACTGTTCTTTTTTTTGTGCATACTTTATTGTAGTTCATCCGAAACCATTGAGCCTCATTAAGCTCATCCGTTCCCTTCCTCTTCATCAGGGGATGTAGAAGAAGGTCTTTCACACCTACAGTAAATCCTCGGCACACTATCTCCTCCGAGACGGGAATTTGGCTTAGCAGCTAAAAGCCTTGGCCTTCCGATGCCGGCCTCATTGGTTCGGGTCCCCTCTGCGTAGCATCAGTTACACATGAACAAAGGATGAATTTGTTATGTTGGTCTTCAGCCCCCCTGAAGCTCTTGCGCTTGCCAAATTCCGTCCCTTTGGATTTTTTGCAAAAAAAATATTTCCCGAAATCTTTTAGACGTTTGCTTCTAAGAGCGTGTCCTCATCAGGGTAGATGAATTCAGCTCTGACTCCGTTTGTCCACGATTGGAATGTATTCCTTCATTGAAATATTTTTGAAAAAGAGATGTGCATGTCATCTTCGAGTTCTGTGGTGCTTGAAATGTGAGAATATTCGTATCATCAGAGTGAAGTTGTGTTTTTCATGTTAAGCCCCATAGGACACCCTGTATCCACCCCTTTTCGGTGTGTTCTTTCTCCTGAAACCCACAGGCTTAACCAGAGACATTCTGTTATCCTCTCCCCCTCGCAGGTGGCGGTCGTTCTTTCACTGGACAATATGGAGCTGGTTTTCTCCATATTGGAACAAAGCTTTCTGCACCATGATAATGGTGCTTGTTGTGCTTTTTCTGGGTAAGCGTTTGTCGTCATGATTTTGAGTAAAAGGGCATCATTGTTTGCCTCACATCTTGTTTGAGTGTCCTTTAGACGGCTTTACGTTTGATTCTAACGCTCTACGTTGTAGATGTAGAGATGTCAAATTATTTTCTAATCAAAGACATCAACGCAGCAGTAGCTCAGTGGACAGAGCGGGTCGTCCACCAACCGTAGGGTCGGCGGTTCGATCCCCTTGATCCCCCTCCCTCCTCCAACTGTCCACATGTCGAACCCCATAAATGTACTGATTGTAAGTCGCTTTGGAGAAAAGCATCTGCTAAATGCCCCTTTACCCTTCAAATACATATTTGTGGGGTTTGACATGTGGACAGTTGGAGGAGGGGGACCTGTACAGCTTGTGTGTGATCAGTGGTAGTGATCTGATCACACACAAGCTGTACAGTTTGCACACGCTTGACCGTCGTGGTTCGCTTCCTATGAGCATTGCTGCGTATCCTCTCCCTCCTGACAAGCCTGCACCAACCTCGACCTGTCCTCCCCTGTGTGTTGTTAAGACGCCATCCGGGAGGTGCAGAAGTACTCCGCGGCCCCGTCGGCCCAGGAGGCCCAGCTGAACCCGAACGCGTTTGACCATCTGCACATGAAGCTGTTCAGAGCCCAGAGAAACTTCTACCTCTCAGGATTCTCTCTCTTCCTGTGGCTGTGAGTAGCAGCACTTCACTCAACCGTCGCTCGTTTCAAAGTGCTGCGTTTACACCTGAGTTGCCGTCAGCATATTGGTCCATTTGTGTCTGTATTGGCTGTTAGTATTGAGACACTTAACAGGAGCAGGACTGTTGAGCAGGTATACAGGGGGTAATGGGAACATGAGTGCCCGTACCAGTAGGTTGTGGACATTGCGGTTCAAAACGCAGAACCTTTCAGCAGTGAGTCACCCTCGGGACTAGACAGTTCTCCCCGGATCAGAACCAAACTTGTCCACAGCGCCCCCCGCGCGAATGGCCCGCCTAAAACATGAATGTGCTCTCGCGGGTTCCTGTCCCTCTGTCCGGTCCTGTGGACATTCTCGCAGGATCATGCGGCGCATCGTGACCTTGGTGAACCAGGTTGCCGTGGCAACGGTGGACATTGCCGGACTCCAGGCCCAGACGGTCGGCGCCAACCAGGCCGCGAGCCGCTACCAGGCGGAGAACCTGCAGCTGAAACAGGTCTGGAGCTAGGCTGGAGGCGGACCCAAAGGGCTTTATAAACTCAGATATGATGTTATATAGAAACCATTATATTCCTCTGCAGAAATAAGAGTCCCCACTGATTTTGTGTGGGGACACACCAGAGTACTTGGCATTATGCAATTTCCCTCAGGGATCATTATAGTATGTCTGTCTGTCTGTCTGTCTGTCTGTCTGTCCTGTCAAAATCAGCCGGTGAAGTCCTGATATTTACTAAATTACTCCATTTGGATCTTTGTTTCAGGCAGCACGAATGCATTTGTATACCCCTCGCACTTAATCACTTAAACTGTTCGATCTTGACAGTCCTGTTATATCACAGATGTTTTCTCCCTATTGTAAATCTTGCAAATATATTTCACACATATGCTTATGTCTTCTGCATTAGCATGACATATATTTGCGTCGTAAAGCCTTACGGTGTTGTGTAGCGATGCCGTAGTAATCCTTGAAGCGGGCCCACCTACATATACAACATATACATCGTTGAGGTTGAAAGCGATTGACAACCAACGCTGTGTGCTCAGGCTCTGCAGGACGAGGAGAAGTCAACGTCGGCCAGAAGCCAGCAGCTGGAGAAGGAAGCCGAGTCACACGCCAGAGACCTGAAGGCAGCAGAGGAAGGTGGGAACGGTAGCGCGGAGCCACGGTCTGCTAGGATTCAGCGTGAAAGATCTGCTCCCAGAGTCCACCGTCAGGGAGAACTCATGAATACCAACTATGAGAAGAAAGTTGGTTCCAAGATAGTTCGAAGGATAACAGTTACACCAAGAGTTACATCCAGAGTTACTTTTATGTATTTCGTTTTCGTCTACATTATCGTCCACAAGCATATAGTGTCTAATGATATGAGAATATGTGTTAACTAGGGGTGTGAATCTTTGGGTGTCTCACCATTCGTTTATGATTCTCGGGCTCACCGTGCGATTCAAAGTCGATTCTGGATTCAAAGCGGTCACAAGTAACCGCGAAATTGACCGTCAACCCGTCCATACATATACAAACATAACATACAATGTGACAAGGGGGTAGAGAGGACAGGAAGACAGGGATGAAAGAAAAATACAGAATACAGTAACATGAGGAGAGGGAGGAGAGAAAAAAAAAAGCGTCCCCTCAGACTATGTTCCTGTGGGGAGCATAGTGTGTGGGCATGAAAAAAAAACACCTCAGCAATATAAGCACACATAAGAACACTTTACAACATGAAACTCAGGACTTGCAACAGGGTAGGGGGGGGTCGGGGGTTGTAGGTGGCCCAGCACAGACAAGCGGCCATCCAACAAGCGGAGTCAAGTGTGAATGGGATTATGTCGTCTATCGCGATATATTTGAAAATGTTATATCATCTGATGTGCACCAATAACACAAACACACACACACACACATGTGTTCTGCAGTGGTCCGTAAGCATCGTGCTGAGGTGGAGGCCATAAAGAGGCAGGCCAAGGGCCTCACGCAGGAGTACGACCGCCTGCTCACGGAGCACACTCAACTACAGGTGACACACACACACACACACAGCGACACACACACACACACACACACACACACACCCACACACACCCACACACACACACACACACACACACACACACACACACACACACAAACACACACACACACACACAAACACACACACACACACACACACACACACACACACACAGAGCGACAACACACACACAGCGACTATACACACTGAACGTGTAGGTGTGACACACAGCGACTATACTCACTGAACGTGTAGGTGTGACACACAGCTGCAACACACAAAAGAGACAAAACACCAACACGCTGCAATCACAACGTGGCATGATGTTGGTAATGGCTCCCTGACTCATTTTGCAATGTGTGACTTTGTTCCGCAGAATCTTCAGCACGCCGCGGACAAAAAAGACCAGTAACATTCAACGTGTTTTCTGTGACTGAGTGATTGGTCTTTCATCTGAAGCCTCAGCTTTTTTTTTTTTTCGTCTTTTGTGTGACTTTGTGTATGAATCATATTGCCGCTGGAGGCCTTTCCCTGAGCTGATGACTACTCTTCCTCTGACACAAAGGATAAACACGCTCATTATGGGTATCATTTAGTGTGACAGCACACACCTGTGTAGACGCAGCCATTGACGATGGCACCCATGACCGAAACGGAGCTGATGTGAATGTTAGGCGCTTCATCCATTTGGTGTACCTGTGTAGGCCTGGCTTGCTGATCCTCTGAACACCAGAGCATGCAATCCATGTTACTTTACTGTGTTTTGAGTGTACACAAAAATAAATGACTGCTGGTACTATTTACTATTTAGTCTTTGTTTATAGTGAGCGTTGTAATGTATTGATGTATTCAACATTGCAGCATCCGCATTGTTCGGCGTGTGACATTTTCAAAACGGTCGTCAGACATGCTGCCTGTAACATCGCAGCGCCGCTAGGCCGAGGAAGACTGAGGCGACGAAGGGTTTCGCTGGCCTGGAGCTCGGCCAGCCGTGGCGCCGGCCGAGCTCCGCGAAGGGGCTGATGGGTAAAGTCCCACCAGCGAGCGGACCCCTCGTCTCCCTGCCAAGAGCCGTGGATGCTCGTCGGCGCTTCGACGCTCGCGGTGTTTTCGTTTCCGAGAGACGTCCTCCCAGCCCGCCGCACAGCTCCTCCTTCCTGTCCCAGGGAGCGCGGGCGACGTTGACCGTCGGCCATTTTATCAGACCCCTGTGTGTGTGCTCTCATGATGTGTGCAACATTTGCAGTCAAGTGCAACGTTTGACAGAGCCGGCCTCCCCCTGAGTTGTGTCTTCAGCGTTAGCGTACGCTAGCTAAGAGTTCAGCCTCCCCCCGCTGTGTCCCCCCCCCCGCTGGGCCAAAGGGGGGCCGGGGGGAAGCCAGGTGGTCCGGGGGGGCCCACCACAGGGGGGGTACTGCAGCCCGGCCCCATGGTCAGCGCTGTCTTGAGAGGAATGCCAATAGGCAGGGTCTCCAGCGAGAGGGTTCCTGTTGCCGTGGCAACAGGCCCTGTGACCGGCCTGCTAAAAGAAAGAAAGAAAAAAAAAAAAACGACCACCCCCCTACGCTTCCCCCCCGGGGGTCGGCCGCAAAAGGGACGAGACTCACCCGGGGCTGTGGGACCGTCGGGGGAGGAAGAGACTTGCAGGTGGAGCGATTGGCTTGATTGGCCTTCTCTCACAGGAGCCATGGCGACCGAAGAGGCCAGTCCCAAGACGGGAGGGAGGGAGCTGAGAGGGTAGGCTGCTGTTTTACCTGACAATGTGCGATATGAGTGATGCGTATGGGGGCTCTCTCTCACATGTATAGTACGGATCAATCAATCTCTACCTGTAAACATGTGAGGTGTGTATACTGTATATAAGGGGAGAGGAATACAGGTGAGCTTTCCTGCATGCGTTTGGATGTATGTCAATACGTGTGTGTGTGTGTGTGTGTGTGTGTGTGTGTGTGTGTGTGTCCGCGTGTGTATGTCTGTCTGTCTGTCTGTCTGTCTGTCTGTCTGTCTGTCTTTGTGCCTGTGGTTGATTTAGGCTCAATGACACCACGGGTGTATCATTCGCTTGTGTGAAACATTTAACAGAGGGTGCCCTCTGGTGGTTGTCCATTGACATTACATCTGCAGTAAGGTTATACCGTGTGAAGTTGTAATGTAGCCTATGACCACCTGATCTCAATTTCTGATCTCGATTTCAAGAAAGTTAACATAATTTGCCAATTATGACTGGATATGGACTTTTGTGGTAGAAATACAAATGTAAATACATTTAAAAAAAAAAAATACAAAAATAACTTAAATAAACAATTTTAACCAATGATCAAGTTTTGGCCAATCATTGTTTTCATATTGTAATAATTACCACCTGAATTGATAAACGGTGTCGAACTCAGTCCGACTAACCCTCGTCAACACCTAATCAATTATGGTCGGACGTTACGCATAGAGCAATTACACATAGAGGACATTTTTCATTCTGCTCATTTCTGAGCATTTCCTGGATTGAATTTGATGTCCCTGCGAGTATGTGAGGAACTCCCAGTGAAAACGACTCATAATCAGATCATAGTCCTGTATGTTGGGTGGTATGGATGCGTGTGAGTGGTTATCTCCGCATGTCTGCCGAGAGGATGTGGCCGAGTGAGTGATGATTGGACATTGTGTTTGTGTGCATGGTAGATTCTACAATGATAGGGTTGTATGATGTGTTGACTGCAAATAAAATGCGCTTGTAATTGATGTAAAACAGTACATATAGCATGTAGACAATATGTTACAAACAAGTACTCTGTCTATTCCCCAAACGCAAGCCATAGGTTAAGCAATACAAACGAAACGCGACACCGTTGTTGACTTGAATACATCTATTTTTTATTTTTTTTTTAATCGATGAATTTCAAAAAGGTCAGATGCCAGCCAAGTAGCCTACGTCTTTTAACCACTAGATGGCGACGTTGATAGCACTTGCATGGTATAGCTGTATGGTTAATCCAGCCTGCAGGCCTAATTGCAGGAGTAGTGTGAGGCCAGAAATGAATAAATAATAATAAATAAAGTCATTTTTTCACAACCCAGGAGTATTAGTATCTCTGCGTGTGTTGTTGTAATGACTACATGATTGGAACTTTAAAATGAAAGTAGGATATCCCTGTGACTGTTACCATAAACAGTGTAACTCTTAACTCTTTCGCTTTCTGCTAAACCTTAAATACATTGCAATTTCTAAAATGCTTTTGAACTTTGCCTTTACTTTCTATCTATGTTTTAATTTTGCCTATGTTTTCTTTAATCTATTATCTCATTTCATTGTATGCCAATGTTTCCATGTGAAGCACTTTGAGTCTGCCTTGTGTGTGAAAACTGCTATACAAATAAAGTCGCCTTGCCTTGCCTTAACGGATGGTCCGGCCCTCTGAATCCATTCTGAGGTCACTGCCTGGAGATGGCGAGACAACACCCCCCCCCCCCCCCCCCCCCCATCCTTCTGCTGCAACACAGTAGGAGTGCTGGATCCCAGATGACACGGCACCCAAACACAACGGTGACCCAGGGGCCTTCCTTTTTTTATCCTTATTATCCTTTATACACCGAGTGTCACTTACTGCGTACCGCCTCATCTCCATTCCCTTCCTTCATCCCTCTCAGCTGTGATGTTGCCAAGGTTACCGCGTTGACGGCTCCGTTCCTGGAGACCGATGTCGCCCAGAGGAACTGACTGGACTGACTGGAAGTTGTATTTCTTCATCAGTCTGGAGACATGTCACCGGCAGTGGCACAGCCTTTTTCCCACGTTTCTACCTTCCACTTACGTTTGCAAATTTTCTCAACGAGTTGCCACTCTGCGGCCGACCGGCCACTTCTGCAACGGCGGTCTCACTTCCCCTCCGCTGCTATCTGCTGCCCGCTCCCTGCTGACTCTGGCTTCACTAACCAAACACAGGGAAGTCCAGTCATCTCCTTGCTATTGGCTTATCAGCTCTTTCAGCCGAGGATTGATTCCGTCGAGGTCCCGTTTATTGTTTTATACAGGGGGTCCCTGGTGTCGTGGAGAGCTATCGCACAGCCAAGCGGTGCAAAAATAGTAAACAATGAGCCTGAAATGGACAGCGACCCCATCACCTTCCCTGTCAGACGTCTCGCACGACGTCCCCGATGTGTCTGTCATTCATTAAACGTTCATTAAGGACATAGCTATGACCGAACTTCACTGATAATATTTTTTTCCCATGGAGGCAAGTGGAATTTCCCCTTGTCATTCCCTCCCCATCCCCCCCCCCCCCCCCCCCCCAAGTGCACAGGAAAGAAGCATGTCTCTTTGTCTGGGGCATACCTCAATTCCCTCGGCTTTAATTTCAGCATGTGAACTGTAGTAGTCACACTGGTGTACGCGGGCCGCACTCTCGACTCACGGTGACACACACTCGGGTGACCTACGACCTCTCTGTGATCTTCAACGTGCTCTGGTTCAGCCCCTTTGTGCGTTGGTGACACTGAAGATAACAGTGATTTCCTGGTCCTCCTAAAATACCTGCGCTGCCATTGTATTATATTGCCTTGGCATTGTGCTCGGGTATCCGATATATGTATTGTCTTCCTGCGACATTGTAGAGGGTTAACTCTGGGTCTACCTGGAGACGCGGATAGAGATCATGATGTTCCCGATGTGAAGCCCCTGCCTAGGGGTACACAGTAATGACTTTGGCAGTGGGAAAATGTCACGGTGCGAGACATTTTACATCCACGTAGCGATCTGCGTTCATCGTATCGGGGGTAGGCCGCAGCAGTGTACGTTTGATACGTTTGAAACGGACACCACTTTAGTTTTGGGCATGGATTGCGTTGTTGGACTAGAGTATTTTTTTTATGTTTCCCAACCCTTTTCACGTGCGCGAGAGGCAATTTGCTTTCATTCATGTCAAACATGGCACATGGCAACCGAGTAGTAGTAAATACTTGACCGAATGCTACCGGAACACAAATGAGACGTAACAAAGTCTAAGTGAATGGTCTAAATTCATTATGGCAAATATGAATGAGGATGTGAGTAGCAAATACCCTAAATCAGCATCTCAGCATTAAGAATCTCAGTTGGGCTTCAATGTGAAGGACTCATGGGATACTGTAGGCCTTTGAGGAATTTGTGGCATTCGGTGATTCGTTTTGCCCAGGTCAATCTCGTTAGACGATTTCTTTCATTCATGTTTGTTTCGACCAATCATATTGCTGGAGGGGGGGGGGGGGGTGGAAAAGTGTAAACATTTCAATTCAACACCATGCAACCCGGCCCCTGTAGAAACACACACATCCGAATCCTCTTCTGAAAGCTTCGTCCACTCACGCAAATGGATTTTCACTCGGTTGAATCTCTCCGTAACAAAACAGGAAACGGGGACGTAGCTCCGGTCCGAGCTCGGCGCCATGTTGTCACCCCAGACATTCTGCTGTGTAACGCAGAGGGACCGCTGGAGTCCAGGTGACACGTATGGCGAAGAAGACACCAACCTATCCACGCCATAACGATACTCCCATCATAAAGTGTTCAGCAGGACTGTGGAGAGGTGAAGGGGATGCTGAGAGCAGACAGAGCAGGGGGAGAGGTCAGTCACCATGTGGAAGGAAGAAAAGAATGTATGAGAGAGAGAGAGAGAGAGAGAGAGAGAGAGAGAGAGAGAGAGAGAGAGAGAGAGAGAGAGAGAGAGAGAGAGAGAGACGGGGAGGATGAAAGATAGAAGGATGAAAAAAAATAACAATTTCAAAGACAGGATCCTTTGTGTGCAAGTGGTGGGAAAAAGGCCTGAATGTTTCCGTTCGGACCATATACAGTTTCTCTAATCGCACGTATCGGTGTCCGCGTGCTTGCGACTCAACTCTTTGCCGCATGGGGCAGAAAATGTTGAACAAGAGACTCTCTCTTTCATTCATCCTCTCTCTCTCTCTCTCTTTCTCTCTCTTGCTCTCTCTCTCTCTCGCGCACGCTCTCACTCGCCCCATACTGCACATTCCAACTCTATTTCAACCCAGCCCCCACCACAACCGCCCTCAGTCTCCTTATCAGTAAAATGAAAGGGTGAATGCCCTCATTGTGTACGATGAGAAGGCTGCACTTAAAATCTTACCAGCAATTCCGTTCCAAAATGATAATCCATCTGAATGCGGCTGAGGCTAAAATGTTCTAATATGTCTAAATTAAATAATGTTAGCACTCTGACCAGAAGCCGTATGGCTGTCCAAAGTTCATACCCTGGAATATTCTCTGGAGTTTTGTGTTTTCAATAATAATACATTGATTATA
>JAXIVH010000020.1:1635582-1698627 GCA_036785325.1 Urophycis tenuis | reverse complement strand
ATAAGTAGTAATGCTGTACTCTAAAGGCTCCTCTTTGAACAAGACAATGGTTTCGTTTTACAGTTACGTCATCATTTAAACCAGGGGACCGTATTTTTAAGTCAGCTATTGAATATCACTGTTGCGACTATTTATTTAACATGATGTACCCCCTTTGGGCTTAATAGGGTCCTATAATTTATCTCTCAGCTCGGCCTCTCAGTCAATGTTTATGTTTGTTTAGCGCCGGCTGCCAGTCAGCCTGGCAGGACCCAGCAGCCCTCATGCGAAAATGATTGGCAGGGAAAGAAACCTTGCGTGATAGACTGGTAGAGCCTAGGCCAGCCGTGTCTCAATATGAAGACCAGCGGAGCGTTTTTCTGCCAGGCCTTCTGGAGGAGGTCTACCCGAAGCAGATGAGTACCTTGAAACTTTCCTCATCACTTCATGGACTTTAGGGGGGACCCAGTGAATGAACACGCTGGATTATCATAATTTAGGAACCTGTTGTCTGAATGATGATTCATGACTTTGAATATCATGACTCTGATTAATTAAACATTTTCAGGCAGTTGCAGGCCTACGTGCGTCTCACGGGGCATGCTGCATGGCTTGCACAAAGCACACCACATTGTACTAAAAGTTATTACATATTCATCAGCCTTTGACTGTTGTAAAAAAAAGGCAACAACACAACAGTTAAAAGCATCCTTGTGTTTATTGAACAACTGAAACCAGAGCGCATGGAATATGTATAAGACTCTGGAAATGACAACAGAAAACATTACAGGGGGGAAAAAAAAAAACATCCTCTTTATATCCATAATAAAGAGACTCAAATCTATCTCACAATCTGTCTTTATGACCACAGCGAGCCCAAGGCTGCCATCACACACACGCAGACACACACACACACACACATACATACAAAGACACACACACACACACACACACGCGCACGCACACACACACACACACACACACATACACAGTGATGTTGCCGTTTCAACAGTAGAGCTAGGAGAGGATGAGAACGAGATACCATGAAATCAAAACATCTGCTTCACTCTGTTCCCTTGGTGAAGGGTATGTGTGTGTGTGTGTGTGTGTGTGTGTGTGTGTGTGTGCATGTGTGTGTCGGCGTGTGTCCAGTCAGGCTCCAGGTCATCGCTTCATGTTGGTGAGCCGAACCTCTTTCTCGCGTTCAAAACTGTCGATGGTCAACGCGCTCCAGGAAGTTCTTCCGCTCCACATACCTGAGAAGAACACACACGCACACGCACACACACACACACACACACAAACACACACACACACAAACACACACAAACACAGACACACACAAACACACACACACACACGCACACACATGCACACACACACACAGACACACACAAACACACACAAACACACACACGCACACAGGAAAACAATGTTAAAGAGCAACAGCAGCTACTAGCATCTGCAGCCATTCAGCCGTTTGTGACGTTAGCACGGAGGCCATCCCGATCATGTGATCGCGCTGCATGAGTCTGGACCTCTCGCCACCCACAACATAACATACAGGTCTGCTGGGAACACAGGCGTCTCCCATAGCAACGGTGTGGGGGGGGGGGCAACGCTAACATCAGACGTTACGGCAGAAACAGCCTCAGTAACCACGAACAACGTTCTAGCGTGCGCTGGCAGAGTTCCCCCCGCGCTTCACCCCGTGTATCCGCTGGACAGCGCACGGCGATGGCGTCACATGATTGGCTGAAGGAGTTTGTCCGTCAAAGGGGAGTACTGTACCGCCCACACTGAAAATCGAGGCGAAAAACAGAACGTGCGGTCACGTGACCGGGGGCCGGTCTCCGGGGGCGACCGTAACGCTAGCGTGGCTACCGATCATCTCATCTCCCCGCCGCAAAGACAAAGCACAGTAGCCCGGCGTGTCTCACTCGCTTTTGTTCCGTGTTGCCCTCTAGTCTATCCTACTTCAGTTCTTTGATAAAAAACCACGTCTGACTTTTGAGCTCCTAAAAAAAAAGAAAAAAGAAAAAAAAAATCAGCACTTCCAGGCTAAGACCAAATTAGTCTTTGTGTCCTCGCCAGTCAAAACCAGAGATAAACGGCAGAAGTAATTTTGACTTCTGCTGCGCGTTCCAGCCTGTAACTTGTGGAAACCTTGACAATGCTACTCTCTAATTTAGGGGTCAGTAATTACGTTCGGCTGGGGCCCGCGCTGGCTGGCCCCACGCTGGTTTGATGGAGCAGCTCGGAGCATGGGAAGACTATCTAACTGGGCTGAAATGCCGAGTAGCAAAATCAACCTCGACAGATTGTCCCGACAAATACCTTGCGTCGCTGGTGGGAGCAGCCGCCACAAACGGCCCGATATTATGCGCGGTGCTTGTTTATTTCGGTTTCATTACGCTATTTACACAACAGCCTTATTTGGCGCATAGCGTTCTATGGTTTGTGGGCGATTTTAATTTAATTTATGGAGCCTCCGCCGCGTCCCTTTGGAAAACACTAGATAAATAATTAGAGAGAGTCACCACTTCGGGGCACGATAAGCTATCATTTATAAACACAGAAACCGCATCGGCCTAACAGCGAGCATAGCGAGTGTGGAATGATGAGCCAGATATGCGAGTAAACTTTTCTTAAAAACACACGACTAAAAACGGACCAAGGTTGAACAATCTGTACACGTGATAAGGTCACACGGTAAGCAATTTGTGCAATTAAGTTTCCGTAGCCACAGTAGCCAATTTCCCTCAACTGTCACATTTGTAACACTTGTCGACGACGACCACCACGTTACCAGCACGTAATTAAAAAAAATCACTACAACGTGTTTGAAAGGGCGTGACCGGTGGTCACGGTGCAGTGAAACGTGTACTTTAAGGTGCGAGGCCTGTCTGCGTGATGAAGTGTGCGCGTGTGCATAGAAAGTAAATAAAGGGACAGTGAAGGCAGGCAGGCACACACACACACACACACACGCGCACGCACGCACGCACGTGCACACACACACTTACACACACACACGCTCAGCCTGAATGCTGTGTGTGACAGCCCGTATATGCATGTGTCTGGCTCACCCCGCTCCTTCCCCCCCCCCCCATCTTTGGGTCTTGTCTGCATGCATTACCGCTTGCTAATGTGTGCGTGTCTGTGTGTGTGTGTGTGTGTGTGTGTGTGTGTGTGTGTGTGTGTGTGTCGCCCGCCGCCATTCCTCAGTTTGCTCCGAGTCTGAGGAAACAACGCCCATGTAAACGTGTTCCCTCGGAGAACGCACACGTGACACCGCGTGTTGTGTTTGCTCACTCGGGAGTGTGTGTTTATTGTCAAATTTTATTTGCGAATACCCATGGGTGTGTGTCTGTGTATGTGTGTGTGTGTCTGTGTGCGCGCACACACACACACACACACTCACATTCACACACGTGTCTTCTGTCGATTGGATTCAGTGGGCTGAGTCATGTGGCCCCTGGTTGCCCCTGGTAACCGAACGATGATGTCAAGGTTAATTAGCATCGCCAGAAGAGGGTGAAATGATGCCTCCGTATTCTCATATCCGCTCGCTCCCCCCCCCCCCCCCCTCCTCTCATCCCTCGCTCTCTCTCTCTCTCTTCTATATTCATCTGTCGCCCGAAACCATCCCTCATTCCCCTCATCTTTTATCCCCTCATTTTATACCATCCTCTCTCCAACTTTAAAATGAATCCGGGGTCAGATAGCATCAGACGAAGGACCATCCCCTCCCCCTCTTCTTCATCCCCTTCTTGTCTCTAGCCGATCACCGACAGTGCGGCTGGACATTATTACCAATGGACTCTCCTCCTTCGTCCTATCGTTCTTCGACTTGACGACCCAGCCCACCAGCCCTCCACCAGCCCCCGCCGTTCATTAGCGTGACATAAACAAGCGACGGCCGCCTCCTCATCAGAGTGACGTGAAGGACGGGAGCCTCGCGGCGACCGTGAGCCACGACGACAACCGATTGTCAAGATTGTTCAGCCTGCACTGGTCTGAACCCTCACCTCAGAGTCTCTCTCCCCCCCCCCCCCCCCCCCCCCACCTCCCTCCTTGGTGGTACGGCCCTGGGGGGGGGGGGGTGCGGCCTGGTCTGACCACGAACCCGTAGTTTGGGCCGGTCGGAAACCAGCCCGCTCGGCCCGAGTCGCGGCTGTGACCCGTGGTGGTCGTCAGAGGCGCGTTGCCCCAGTGCGCTCCAGTGGGTTGGCGTTAGCGTAGCGTTAACGTGGACTCCGTTAGCAGAGCCCGCGTTAACGTAGCATTAACGCGCGCTTCGTTAGCAGAGCCTGCGTTAACGTAACGTTAGCGTGGGCTCCGTTAGCAGAGCCCGTGTTAGACTAACGTTAATGTGGGCTTCGTTAGCAGAGCCTGCGTTAACGTAACGTTAGCGTGGGCTCCGTTAGCAGAGCCCGTGTTAGACTAACGTTAATGTGGGCTCCGTTAGCAGAGCCCGCGTTAGAGTAACGTTAACATGGGCTCCGTTAGCAGAGCCCGCGTTAACGTAACATTAACGTGAGCTCCGTTAGCAGAGCTCGTGTTAACGTAACATTAATGTGGGCTCTATTAGCAGAGCCCGCGTTAACGTAGCAACTAACGCGGGCTCCGTTAGCAGAGCCTGCGTTAACGTAGCATTAACGTGTGCTTCGTTAGCAGAGCCCTCATTAACGTAACTTTAATGTGGGCTCTGTTAGCAGAACCCGCGTCAGCGTAACGTTAACGTGGGCTCCGTTAGCAGAGCCGCGCAATCCGGGCCAGACTCAATGTGTTGGCCACGCACGCAAAGGCGTTGCACGTAAAAATGACTGGTTCCCATGAACCACGCGTTCCACTTCATCTGGAGCAGATTCTCTCAGCCAGGGGTACACATGCGGTACGTGGACCCCTGCGTACCCACAGCCGTGCAGTCCCACGGGCCATGTGGAAAGATCATACACCAAAATACAACAGCGACAGAGGATTTACTTTTTTTTGGGGGGGGGGGGGGTATGAAAACCTAAATTTGGGGGGCATGAATACTTTGCTTTAAAGTCACGACAAGATCAATGTTATTTATCCCAGACAGGCCGTGATGGGGTAATTTAGCAGATGTGCGTCGCGATTTATGACCGAACTAATACCATAACACCCGAGGCATTTCCGTGAGATATTCTGAAATATTGCCTTAACTCCCGTCGTGCGCTGCTCTCATATTATGGGGTGCATTAAATATTTCGCCCATTACGTTGGATATATCTTAGAAGGGAGATGAGTAGCCACTGTAACTCCAACATGATTCCTTGTTTCACTGTTACTGATGCCTTGTGTATTGTTACTGATGCTGTGTGTTGTTACTGATTCATGTGTTTTGTTACTGATGCCTGTGTATTGTTACTGATTCATGTGTATTGTTACTGATGCCTGTGTGTGTGTGTGTCTGTCGACCACGGGCCCCCTCCTCTCCTCTGCAATGCAGCGTGCACCCCCGCTCACCCTTCCTTGCCGCGGTTGTGGATGGCCAGCTCCTCCGTGATGCCCTCCTCCGACTTGAACGTGTCCCAGTCCATCTTGGACTTCTCCAGGGTGCTCATCTTCTGCTTCTTGCCCCCGATCTGGCCCAGGATGCCGGACATGCCCGCCGGCCGCTTCACGCTGGGAGGCAGAGATCAGAGAACAGCAGGAGGGGGGGGGGGGGAAGGAAACAGCAGGTAAACAAACAAAGACACGCGAGGTTAGGTCGGTGGGGGGGGGGGGGGGCCCGGCTGACGTTGACAGCAGGCGCTAGGCTAGGCTAGGCTAGGCTAGGCTAGGCTAGGCTAGGCGCCGCACAGATGCCAGCTGTAGCGTGAATGTGGTGCGGTGAGAGCTTGAACCACTCTCCCGACCGCTCACACGGTCTGTTATCATTGCCATCTCGTGTGGCCATCAACAACAAAAACAACAACCCTACTATAATGTTGTCATCGGCGTCCTGGTTAGAATCCCGTTATCTGGGGTTAAGTTCAGGCCAGCGGATGTACACTTTCCCTATGATGTCGCTCAACCGGACGGAACCGACCGTATAGCGTTCGGGCTTCTGGGATTTGCAATTTTTCTTTTTTTTTGTTGGTCAGTGTTCTCAAGCCCATCTGCTGTGGCTTTCATCCCCTTTGAGCGTGTGTGTGCATGTGTGGGCACAAAATGGTGTCTCGACATTTGTCCCGACTGGTGTCCCGTATGTGTCCCGTGTGTGTCATGTGTGTGTGTGCATGCATACATGTGTCTGTCTGTGTGAATTTGTCTGTGTGTGTGTGTGTGTGTGTGTGTGTGTGTGTGTGTGTCTGTGTGTGTGTATGTGTGCATGTGTGCATGTGCGGCTCAAGAGGGGAGGCTGATGTAGAATTTCCCGTTCCCTGCAGATTTTTTGCGGCGGTGGCCAAGGTGACGACGCTCCACCGCTGCCGGCCGTGGAGAATGTATTCGCCGCGGCGTTTCAGCGGGGAAGCGCGGAACATGGAATTACATGGCGCGGGGAGCTCAACGTGGGGGGGATGGGGGGGGATGGGGGGCGGCAGGGCTTCACAGGGGCCCCCCCCCCCTCCGGGCCCCAGCTGCCGGGCCTCGATTGTTCACGCTGACAGCGGTCACGCACCTCCGAGAGGCAGGGGATTTAAACGAAGTGTGTGTACGTTAGAGTTAGGACGCTCTGACCAGAGGCTGCAGCGTCCCGAGGGTCAGATATTAACACTATGGTGATGATGATGATGATGATGGTGATGGTGGGTGGTGATGGTGATGATGATGATGATGGTGATGGTGATGATGGTGATGATGGTGATGATGATGATGGTTTTTGGTACAAAAGCACAGCTTCGCAGGGTTTACGTGTCGGTCGACATGAAACACAATCTGCTGATTGCCCACTAATAATCCTTAGAATTTAAAAAAATAAATGTAAAAATAATCTGCAGTGAGTACACACTGTGCACACTGTGTTGCTACGCCCCTGCAGCAGCAGCAGCAGCAGCCTCTGTAGGGCTGCTGCAGTGGGTCACGCACACCCTTCACAGAACCCGACCTACGAGTCAGGATGACGGATGGCCCACTTTGGCTTCCAGATGAATTTATGATAAGTGTGTGTGTGTGTGTGTTTTTTTATCGGGCGGTTTAATCTGGGGACGGGTTCGGTGGCGGGGCGTGAGCAAGGGGAGTGTCGTCCACTTGGGTCTGGAGAAAGTCTGGAGCCTTTCTGAAGCAAAAATACAAGGAGGGTTCCACGCCTGGCGAGGGGGGAAAAGAAATGAAAGTACCACGTCACGTCGGGCTAGACTCCTTTTTTTTTTGTCTCGCTTAAAGTGAAACGACCTTAAGATGTGTCGGAGCCTGCTCGCCGTAAAACGCCCGCTCGGTTTTAATTTCCTAGAGCAACAACAGCGGGAGGCCGTGTTAGCGGGGTAAACAAGGAGAGGGAACAGCCATAACAAGCCCCGGACATTAAACTGTGTGAGGAAGCCCGCGTTCACGTCCGAGTCTCCGTTCAATTTCACTCCAGGAAATTTCTTCCATTTTCCACGAGTCACATGGTGTGTGTGTGTGTGTGTGTGTGTGTGCGCCACAAGCACGCACGCATACACACACACACACAAAGCCGTTAGTTAACAATGTATATATAGTGCTCACCACACCATTGACAAGGCAGTAAGACATGCTGCGAACGCATTCTCCCATGTTACGCCTTTAACAGCTCTTCTCACACACACACAGACACACACACACACACCAACACACACATGTGCACACGCACACACACACACACACACACGCACACACACTTCTCTCCAGGAACTTCCTCAGAGGAGCAGCACTAAATCGCAGCATAATCAGCTAGTCATTTCAAAATGGCGGCAAATCCAATGATGGAGTGATGGAAATTTGGACGTGTTGGGCGGCGTGTGAAACACTGGCGCGGCCGAGGACGGCGGGAGGGGAAAGAGAATCCAGATGAACCCGAGGTCATAGCCACACCCTCAAACCGTTCCATGAGCTGGACGTGGACCTGCCCCCCCGGACCTCCACCGCAGTGAGGTATGTGAATCCTAATGATTAGGAGAAGAATACATCAGACGGGGAACAATGGGCTGCTGGCTCTTTGAGCTCGGGTTCCATAATTTACAAGTGCACACCTGCTCCGCGGTGCACATTCTCACTCGCCCCGATTCCACCGCCGCCGCCTCTTCGCACGGCCAGCTGTGTAGCTGCTCCCATCCCAATGAGAGAGAGAGAGAGAGAGAGAGAGAGAGAGAAGAGAGGAGAGAGAGAGAGAGAGAGAGAGAGAGAGAGAGAGAGAGATGAGAGAGAGAGAGAGAGAGAGAGCGCGAGAGAGAGAGAGAGAGCGAGCGAAGCGAGAGAGAGAGAGAGAGAGAGCCTTCATGTAAAGCAATGTGGTGGTGACAGGATCTAAAAAGGCAGAGGAGAGAACATGCTAATAGGAAATCTGGAGCAACTCAAAAAGTGAGAAGACAGCCAGGCGAGGACAGAGAGGAGGAGGAGGAGGAAGGAGAGATCCTGCAGTAGTCCTTGGTGTGCCACAGCTGAACCCTCCATTCTCCAGTCTGCTATTCTCCTCATCCAGGGAGGAGAGCGGCCGGGGCTTTCTGAGCAATAACGCTGCATGTCCCGGTGAAGATTGTTTTGTTTGATGTGGATGGAAATGGCTCTGCGGAGAAGGCAGCGGCAGGCGGGGATTTCGTGTCGCATTCTTAAAAGGTTCCACACCGGGGGTGGGGGGGGGGGGGGGGGATGGTGTTCTTGTGGGGCTGCTGGTGTGTGTGTGGTCGCTGGGACAGGTATGAATGGAACCCGGCTCCTTCCTGGAGGTGACGTTGGGCTCAGATTACGGCTCATGTTGAGGGAAGCAGCCGCCTGATGTGCGTTTGATGGGACAGTTTTTTTTTTTAGAGAAAATGTCTGTCGTTGTTTTTGGATGATGAGCTTCGTTTACAATGTTTTACTTTTGTTTTAAATAAAGTGTGTTTCATGGTTTGGGTTACAGAATTTGATTTGATTTCTAGTAATTGCAGAATTAACTCATGCTTTGCTCGTGCTCTGCAATGCATTTCTTCAGAGGCTACGAAGGGAAAAAACGCAGATAGTACCGACTCAAATAAGTGCGTTCGTGCAAACGACAAGAAAGCCACAATTAGATAGATTAGGCCCGCGCTGCTAATGGGCGACAGTGTAACCCATTAGCATTGTTTACATGCCAAGTTTTGCCTCTTTCTGACACACACACACGCTCTCGCATGCGCCGTGTTCATTAGCATGCCATATGTTTCCTGCAGCGCCACATAAACCAAAAACATGCTTACGCCCGTGTGCATCGCGGTGTGTTCCCACAGTTAGACACCAGATGTCTGCTGCTCTGAAGGGACGCACACACGTGACCAGAAGACGTCATGGGAGGAGGAGGAGGAGGAGATGGCCTGGCCAGATACGCTCTCCATGTGAAGAGGACTGGTAAACGCATGCACACGGATGTCCCTTTACACACAGGGGGAAAAAAAAAAAGTTTACTTGACGCGGAGCAAACTTTTGTTTCTCGGGTCGTCGGCTGCGTGTGAAATACCAGTTGAACGTTCACTACCCCAATCATGATCGTTAACGCTGCCAAGCCTTCGCTGATTACAGATTTAATCAACTTGCTAATTAGAAAACACGGAGGCCCTCCCCGTGCCGGAGTTTCCAATCAGGCGCAGCCGAGTGTAAAGAAGAGGCGAGGAGGAGAGTCCCCGTAGGCTCCCTCTCCGTCTTTGCCGCGTCTGGCTGCAGCCCTGCAGCCCTGCCAGCGCCGATGCCGGGGCTGCAAATGAATGAACTGAAAATAAATGAAATAGCCGATCGATGCTTTCGCAGTGCTCAAGGAGCTTCTTAAACTGACACTCGGTATTAAAAGGGAACACAGCACATGCGGTGCAACTGCATGGAGGAAAAAAGAAAACCCAACAACCTACCAAATACATGAATCATGTCCCTGGGCATATGAATGTTAACATAACGTGAACAACACAGCTTTGATGTCAAAAGTCATCCACCCACACAAGGTTCTTGAGCAATGCCTTCAAGTGATTCCATCCACACTGATCCCCTTTCACATCATGGCTTCGGGCCTTCTCTCGTGTGCATGCCCGGACCGCTTTAGCTGACCATCAAAGTCTGGACCGAGCCACCATCATAAAGTGTTATCATAACCCTCCCTTTGTATGCACTTCCCCCGCCACCCCCACCCCAACCCCACCAGCGTGCAGATTGCAAACTAGGCACAGAGCATCCTTCTGGCGGATGAGAATTGCGAGGAAGACGCGCGCATTCAGACGCGACCGCCAGGGCGTGCGGCACTCAACACCAACCGCGCCGCCTGCGAGGCGCGCCGCATTCAAATCGATGGAGGCAGGTCTGGTGGCAGGACGAGCGGGGGATGCGGTGGCGTTCAGCCCGTGTTTAACATGCAGCAGCGGCGGGGCGGGCGGGTGGTCGGACGACGCACACGCAGGGCCAGAGACACGCGGGGGACGGCACCTGATGTATGCAAACGAGGCCACCGCAGGGATACGGGCAGAAACAAGCGGTTCCTGAGAGTGTTCTGCAATACAAATTAGATAAGATAAGATAAAATTTGTATTAATCCCCTAAGGGACAATTGTCAGGTTTGACAATTTTTTAAATATCGTTTTTAAGCACATCTTGCCAAGTCGCCTCAATTTCATGTTAGTTTTATGTAAGCCAATGAATAGCACTGTCCTACAGAAGCCGCTAGTTCATTGGCCTTCAGTCTTCAACATTTGAATCACAATCTGCGGTGACATTGACTGAAAAACCATGGGGGGGGTCCCGTAGAACCAAGGGAAAGGGAAAAAAAAAAAAAGGAATTCTTTTGCAATTTTTGAAAGCAGGCTAACATTCACAGAATCGCACAAAACACATCCTACAGGCACTCAAACGTCTCTGCGACATCGGAATCGTGAGGTTGGCCGTTTCCCGTGCCTCGTTAAAAAATCAACAAAAAAAACCATCTTGCAGCCCATCAGGCAGCAGCAGCAGCAGCACACACACCAGCGGCGGCAGACAGAAGCCCAGCTCAGCTCTCCACACTGGACAGCCGTGCCAGCCGGGGGCCGGCCCACTTTGTTCAACAATGAATTGTTCCCCCACTCTTTAATTAGTGCTGCTGAGTGAGATCCGATATGTGCCCCCGTGACTTGAGAGTTCCCAGTGTGAACTGTAGCTGGGTCTTCTGTTACTCGGCGGTCGGGCCTCACACCAGACAGCCCACGTTGGGAGTAGCTGACGGGATTTTTTTTTTTACGAGTCATTTATTTGGATGTGTGCATCATTAAATTTACTACAGGAGCCCGGCTTCTCGTTGGGCTGGAACGCACGCACACACAGACACACACACACACACACATGCACAGGCACACAAACAAACACACGCACGTTTCCAAAGAATAATGTTTCTAAATAGGGGAACAGGATCAAGAGAGACAAACAGTACCATTATGTTTGTCATCAAGCATGCTGGCCATGTACGAGTGTGCACGTGGACACGTGGACACGTGTGTGTGTGTGTGTGTGTGTGTGTGTGTGCGCGGTGGGGGGGGGGGGTCAATGTGCTCGTGGCCCGTGCCATGCCCGGCAGCCGCCAGGCCCGCGAGGAGGTGCAACATGATCAATAAACCAATCAGCGTCTGCCAAAGACCTCCATCAGCCCCCGGGATCAATACAGCTCGACGCACGGCTAACACGCGCCGAGACACGCGCACGGCGCCCGCCACCGCGCAACGCGCCCGCGGCATCGATCGAGGGGGCCTCACCGAACCCCACCCCACCCCCCGCCAGGTGACGGTGGTACGAGCCAGTGAAACTGACACCCGACACACACAAAAAAAAGAAAGAAAAAAAAAAAAACGACATAAGTGCATATGTTTGCTCGCCGTCTCCCAAAGGGGGGTCTTCGTTTGATCCTGGCCGGGGGTTCAGGGGAGATCCTGACACAAGCCAGGTGGCAGGGGGAATGAGATCCACACAGGCTCCTGGCCCCTGAGCCAAACCGACGTCGTTGTGAAGAAATGGCTTCAAGCTCACCGTGTCGTAACACAGAGCTGAAACGGAAGCGGTATCCGTTTGCAGCGCTACCGAACCTCGAACCGTGTCTAAAAAGGAACTGAAACACAACGCTAAACACCCCGCGCTAAAACCCCATTCTTAATACCCATTTTGGGTGACACAAAGCAAAAGAAAATCCGAGGCCGCAATCATAGGTGCGCGTCAAACCCTTTCTGGTTCTGACAGGAAAGCCGCAAAGCCGCAATTCAGCCCCCTGGTTTCCGATCCCTCAAATCCCAGGCCCGCGGCTTCCCTCCTTGATCAGCCTCAGCCTCCTCCACTTTAAGTACATGTGGTCTCCATAACATCCTTCAGACGAGGCGAGCTCAACGTCGAGACGTTCGCCAAGGCACTGAAATGGATTAGTTCCCGGCCAGGTGTCTGATGTTGACGTGCGTCTACGGAGATGGGTCCATTATGGAACACCGTTTTGGGGCTGATGATAAAACACAACTTAATAATAGGGGAGGGGGGGGGGGGGGCGTCTGCTGATTAGGTGATTAGAGCAGAAGCCGGATCCAACAGTGGACTCATTAGTGGGTAAGAGAATCCATTCAGAGGTACAGGGAGTCACGCGTCATTACCGTGTCCCAAAAATACATTTTAAGTAGCTTCAAATAAAAAAAAAACTAAAAAAACAATAAAAATCAGCGTAAAAACATGTGATTAAAATGTCAACATAAGGCATTGACGGTTAACCGTTTTGGTTGAATAACAGTTAAACCTGTTGACCCATCGTTGTCAGCACTAGACGTAGCCAGACAGACACCTGGGCTTCGGTCCACCACTTCACGCCGTGGAAGCGTCACTTGTCACAGCAACACGGCATGTAGCGGCGTTACCCGCGTACTCTCTCCGCGCCAAATTAAACAGCGGCGGCGGCTAGCAGTGATCCAAACGGCGGCAGATTACACACAGAATAAACACAGAGACAGAGACGAGTCAATTGTACCCCCCCAAAGCTCCCGAGTCACCGATTATTTGTGGGGATGTGAGTAAGACGTGATAACAACACGCTTCCCCTGTACTCTGGAGTGTGCAGCTATTCAATGGCAGTCAGCAGAATGACAAAAAGAATTCTGCCGCATTTAAAGCGCATGGTCGCTTTGTGAGGGTGTAGGCCTGTGTGTGTGTGTGAGAGAGAGAGAGAGGAAGAGGAGAGAGAGAGAGAGAGAGAGAGAGAGAGAGAGAGAGGAGAGAGAGAGAGAGAGAGAGAGAGAGAGAGAGGAGAGGAGAGAGGAGAGAGAGAGAGGAGAGAGAGAGAGAGAGAGAGAGAGAGAGAGAGAGAGAGAGAGGAGAGAGGGAGAGAGAGAGTGGAGTGGCTGGCCTGTGTCAGCAAAAAATCCAGAGCAGGAGAGCGGGAAAAAAAAAGGGAGGTGGGTGGGGAGGAGACGCTGTCTGGCGAGGAGCAGCCGAGGTAAAATGAATACGGGAGGAGGGAGACATGGAGAGGGTGAGAGGAGAGAAGGAGAGACAAGAGACAAAAAGGAGAGACGTGATGAGATTAAAAGGGACCGGACGACACAGACACAAACAGGCAAAAGGTTGGTGTGTGTGTGTGTGTGTGTGTGTGTGTGTGTGTGTGTGTGTGTGTGTGGTGTGTGTGTTTATGCGTGTGCGTGTGCGTGTGTGTGTGTGTGTGTGTGTGTGTTTATGTGTGTGCGTGTGTGCGTGCGTGCGTGCGTGCGTGCGTGCGTGCGTGCGTGCGTGCGTGTGTGTGTGCGCGTATGTGTGTGTGTGCGTGTGCGCATGCGTGCGTGCATGTGTGCGTGCGTGCGTGCACGCGCCAGACAAACAGACAGACCCAGAGAGCGGAAGGCATTGGGAATAATGTCACGTCTGCAGAAAAGCGCGGTGTGCGCCTGAGGTACGGCTGGCGAGTCCACTGCTCAGTGGGCCACCAGCGAGCGGCCTTCCAGACAGAGAGCAGAGTGTTCCACTGTTCCCCCCCCGCTGTGGCGGCCTGGAGCCGCACGCACCTCCAATTCAGCGAGGACAATTAAGACACAGGAATTATAAAAAAAAAAAAAAAACTATTTTCTTATGAAATTGTTGACGCTCAAAGCACAACAGAAGCTCGGGCCATTTTGTCAAGTCAACGCTTTAGCATTAAGAATTCATTGGAAATGAGAAAAATGATTGCTGGTGGAGGGGCCTAGCAGGTAGATGGAGCCATCGCTTATTTCGCCCGGCAAAGTGTGGACGCCGGCAGTGGTTTGCTTGCTACTGGTGAATGAACTGATCCCCATAGAGACTGTTGATAAGGCTAACGAGAATGAGTGTGTGTGTGTGTGTGTGTGTGTGTAGGGAGTGGTTCTGAAGTCCATTTCCTGTTGTGTTGGGCACCGCACACACGCGCACACACAGACACAGGTGTGTACACACACGCACACACACACACACACACACACACAACACACAGACACACACACACACACACACACACACACACACACACACACACACACACACACACACACACACACACACACACACACACACACAGCCACGGCTCCAGCATAACGATTTGTGTGTAGAGGACGCACTGTACTTCCTGTCTACTTGAAGATGATTTCCCGCTTCCTGTCAGGGGATTTGGAGGAAAGAGAGACTCCACCCAGATTCATCATTCTCCATCACACCAACAAGCGGAGGCATTCTCCACCCGTCCATGAACGCAAACGGAACATGGGCGCACGCACGCACGCGCGCGCGCATGGCAGGGAAAAAAATCTTTGTTGTTTTGATAGCTGTGTGACAAAAGGGTTCATTTTGAATGGAACCTGAAGCAGAAAATGAATTCCCTCTAATAACGATATCGACACACACACACACACACAGCACAATTCTGTGAATCGTAACCTCATTATTTACTTGTCTGCCTGAGTGAATGTGTTATAACGCATATACAGGGAGGTGTGTGTGTGTGTGTGTGTGCATGTGTGTGCATGTGTGTGCGCGTGTGTCACGTGTGTTCACCAGGAAGATGTAGACATTACTCTCATGTCACAGAGAAACACACGGTATCTAATAAGCAAAACACACTGGCTGCATACCAATGCTCACACCTTATGGGGATGTTGTGCTGCTGGCACAGAAAGCAGAGAGACACTGTTTGCTTCAGCTTATTAACTCCTCTGCTACGTCCTCCATCTTGTGCTTTCAAAATCCAAAAAAGGTAATACTTGTGTATCTACAGACGAGCACTGGAATAAAAAAGGAAATAGGGGCCAATGGTATTGACTAGTATCTGCTACTGACTAGTATCTGCAAAGTGAGTGAGTGAGTGAGTGAGTGAGTGAGCGAGTGAGCAAGTATATCCCCCTAAGGAAATAGGGGCCAATGGTATTGACTAGTATCTGCTATTGACTAGTCTCTGCAAAGTGAGTGAGTGAGTGAGTGAGTGAGTGAGCAAATGAGTGAGTGAGCGAGGTGAGTGAGTGAGCAAATGAGTGAGTGAGCGAGTGAGTGAGTGAGTGAGCGAGTGAGTGAGCGAATGAGTGAGCGAGTGAGTGAGTGAGTGAAGTGAGCGACTGAGTGAGCGAGTGAGTATAAACCGTACCTGGGTCCAGGCAGTCCACAGGTCTGGCGGACGGGTGTGGAGCTCTGCTGACTCGGTGGTTGCTGTGGATCCTGCTGGCTGCTCTGGGTCTTCAGGTAGCCCTTGGCCTCCCGTGAGTCCGCGGCCACCTCCTTGGTCACCCTGCCCAGAAGGAGGAGAAGGAGGAGAGGCAGGGTGAGACCCCCCGCAACAACGTCCTAACTCTGCCACCAGTAATGGAACCGGTGGAACACTGGTTGTATCTTAATTCACTGTCAACGTGTCAATATGAGTAACTTGTACGTGTGGATCTTTGGGTGGGTTTGTTAATTTTACGAGCTTCTGCTTCTGTCATACATGCCGCCCTTCTGAATGACATCTTTTAAGTGTTCCCCAGCTCGAGCAAGAACATTCTCACCATTAACGCATATAGAAAATATATACAATGGGATTATGGTCGCTCCCTGCACCCACGCACATGCACACACACACACACACACACACAATGACACCAGCGTACAAAGTCTCGTCAAACTTTTCCAATTGTCGCCAGACCCGTTAGTTACCATAGCAACGAGAAGGAGGAGGAGGAGGAGGAGGAGGAGGAGGAGGAGGATGGGGTAGCGGCGAGGAGAAGAAATGGATGCACGCGTGCATGCGAACGGAGACGCGAAGAGAGAGGAAACGCATGCATATAATTACACCTTATCATTTATTCATGGAGATAATATAATGCATTTCCGTCAAATAAAACAAAATGTCAAATAAGACATTTGCGAGCGGCGGCAACAGGAGGGATAAAGAGATGTGCGGTGCAGTCATCAGTCACACACACATAAGAGGGGGGAAAAAGTGCACCTTCCATTATTCCTAACGACACATCACAGGGTATCACATAAGCTCGGCAAACGCCCGCATCACCGGGGCATCTCGGAAAAAAAACACACACGGCAGGACCGGGACACTGCTCGCCACGCTACACGACCGCGGCCGCGCCGGTATGGTTTTCCCCCTACACCCCGTTAAAACAAACGTAACGAGTCCTTTCAAGTGCTCTCTCCGTCCGGCGCTGGAACACTCCGGTGTGATTCGTGTCACGGCGTGGCGTGTGGTCATACGCTCGCCGTGTCCAAGCAAGCAAGTTCCATTACAGCCACTTTGAAGGGGCTCAGTGTGTGTAATGGCGGGGGGGTGGGGGGGGGGGTCAGGCCTACATGATGGTTAAACAAAGCGATCGGGAGCTGATCAGAGGGAGCAGCGAGCCGGGGGCCC
This sequence comes from Urophycis tenuis, assembly GCA_036785325.1. Classification (NCBI taxonomy): domain Eukaryota; kingdom Metazoa; phylum Chordata; class Actinopteri; order Gadiformes; family Phycidae; genus Urophycis; species Urophycis tenuis. The sequence continues at coordinate 1,681,691 of JAXIVH010000020.1, read as the reverse complement.
GGGCCGTGTGTTCAGAGGCGTCTGAACACACGGTGTGTTCTGAGACGTGCTGAGCGCTCGCAGTTCACGTCGCCGGCTGTGAGCCAAATCCCCAGCGGCGGCTCCGTTGAAGCGAACGTAAAAGGGGGGTTTGGATGGTCCCCGACAGAGCCCACCTACACGCTCCGCCACACCGCGTTTTGAAGGAGTGGACGCTCACACCTTCACCCTTCATGCCAGGTGAGTTCTCATTCGGCAGGATCTGTTGCGATCGAGGTGGTGTGTGTGTGTGTGTACCCATTATGGCCCGTTCAGGCATGTGCTGATTGGTCATAATTCCAATTAATAACACGGCATTAGTCGCCATGGAAACCGTAGCTCGTAGACACTGTTTCCAATTAGGCCGGCTAGACAGGAAACGGTTCTGGAGGTCACTCGAACCGTGCCAACGTCCCAGATCAGAGCAAGCTCACAGGCTAAGGGCCCCTTGGTCTGCCCCCTCTGACATTTTCAGACGCAGAACCTTTTTTCCATGCAATCGAAATAGAAAGGACATAAATAGAAAGGAAGGGAAAGAATGATTCACATGTGTGGACTGACCAGACTGGACAGAGTCTGTCTCTGTGATGAGGGGGAACCTTTGCACCTTTGTAAATAAAATAACTAATTATTCATATTAGCAAATTACTACAACATGCTTTGCCTTTCACATCTCTACAGTACAATCTGCGTGCGCGGTCAGCTGTTCCCCGGATGTGGCTCTGGACTACCTCTCCTTCCCCCCCCCCCCCCCCCCCACAGGAAATCAAGGCCATATATGGAACAACAGCGTAAACACAGCCCGCCTCCCATCCCCCCCCCACCTCTGGGAACGTTCATATTGTATACGTTCACATTAAACCACCGCGAAGCAGCAGAATCAATCACCTGCTGAACAGTTAAAGGCGGAGCCCGTCCGTGATAAGTGATCTATGCTAATTCCAACATAGCCTTAATTACAAAGCATAGCGGAACACCGTACGAGAGAGAGAGAGAGAGAGAGAGAGGAGAGAGAGAGAGAGAGAGAGAGAGAGAGAGAGAGAGAGAGAGAGAGAGAGAGAGAGAGAGAGAGAGAGAGAGAGAGAGAAGAGGGAGGAGAGAGACAGAGAGAGGGGGAGAAAGATAGACAGAGACAGAGAGAGAGAGAGAAAGAAAGAGAGAGAGAGAGAGAGAGAGGGGGGGGAGAAAGAAAGATGGGGAGAGAGAGAGAAAGAGAGGGGGGGAGAAAGAAAGATGGGGAGAGAGAGAGGGGGGAGAGAGACAGAGAGAGGGGAGAAAGAGAGACAGAAGAGAGACAGAGAGAGAGACAGACAGAGACGAGAGAGAGAGAGAGAAACACACACACACAGACAGCAGACAGTTTGCTGGTGGGATCAGTGATGGTGAACCAAAGCATATTTTCACTAGCTAGCTAGTAATCTCTACATGATGAAATGTCAAACTGGCAGTAATGACATTCTGAGTTCTCGGTTCTCGCTCGTCAGTTCTTATTTCGGCCCTGTATAGTTAAAGCATTAAGTTGAGAGCTCTTAAATAAGATGGTGCACACACACACACACACACACACACACACACACACACACACACACACACACACACACACACACACACACACACACACACACACACACACACACACACACACACACACACACACACACACACACACACACACACACACACGGAGGTCCACCCCGTTCTCTTCCACAGTGACGACGTGACGTTTTAACAGGACTTCTGTGGTGTAGCAGTAACTGTACACCAGCATCGCCATGAAGAACGCACACAGGGAACAAAAAAAAAAAAAAATACACAGCCGCATCCGTACTTCTATAGGTATGCGTCCGTGCATACGTTCAAACGCTTTCCTCTGGCGGCTGAATACTCATCGCACTGCGGGACTACGGTATAAACCACCGCCACCACGCTCACCCAATGATATATGCTAATCATACGCTGTGATAATTATGCACAATTTGTCAAGGAAATGTGCCGTGTTTGTTTGCGACGGGGTTTGGCTGAAGGGAGAAGTTGGGAGGAGAGCGTAATTACGGTCGTTTGCCAGTGAACCGCTACGCCGGAAAAAACACGAGAGGGGGCCGTTGACGATCCCGGGCGCCGCTGACGATCCCGGGCGCAGCGAGGGCCTTTGAAGCGAAACACGCGCGCGCATCGTGAGAGCGTAATCTGCACGCCGGCTTTCATCTCCGCTCCGCGCCGCTGTGGATTCTGAACGGCCTCTTTGGCGATCTGTAACGGGGGGGGGCTGATGACCACCGGGGAGGCTGCCACAAGTCACGCCATCTGTATTTGAATTCATCCAGGTTCCCTGAAAACACTCAATTACATTTTCCACATGAAAGAAAGAAACGGAAGCGTACAAGAGGGCCTGGCCGGCCTCTCTCTCTCTGAGTGTGTGTGTGTGTGTGTGTGTGCATGTGTGTGTGTGTGTGTGTGTGTGTGTGTGTGTGCGCAAGCTAGTGACAATGGCAACCATTTAAAAGCGAAATCAATTTAACGATGACTAACTAACTCGAGCTCTGTTTGCTTCCGTCCCTCCTGAATAATTAGGCAATGTAGTTTTTTTTCTCCGCCGAAACATCTGTGTTAACTGACAGCCAGGGCGATTTTAATATGCAGGGAAGGGACTGGGAGATGGCTGCATATTGCCTTCCTTAACCAGCTGAGGCACAGGTAGTTTGGCCAAAGAACTTCATTAATCCCGTGGATAGATTCTGTAGCATTCTGTGACGTGCGTACGGACAGCAATGCAGAAGTCTCACGCCATGAAAAGTAACATATCATTGACTGAAAACTAATCATGCCTGTCAGGTATGATTAGTTTTCAGTCAATGATACGTTACTTACAACGATCAGGTATTACCTGATCGTTTCGGTTTTTATTTTCTATATTACACATTTCTTCAACGCACTGCACAGCACAGCACCAACATACCAAGACATATTGCCTGTACGGGCAAACTGTAGTGAATAAGCCACATTCTGATATGAGGAATACAAAAACTGGCTCTCCTCCACCTCACCTGGTAGGCTTGGCTGATCAAAACAGAGCAATAATCTCATAATATTCTTAGGTCAAAATGGATTGACGATAAATGAGTTATTTTAACATCTCTGTATGCCCCTCGTCTCTGCCAAACGGCATGCATCATTTCCTGTGTTTGATATTCACATAATTGCCAGAAATGACATCTCAATAGTGTGGGTGAGTCTTTCACCGAGGGCTCAAATGACAGTAACACATTGGATGACAAGTTGAACAAAATATATATATTATATTATATGTGAAGATTTAACACTAATGTGTACCTGAGACTGTAATACACTGCGGTTAACATCACCCTTATAACCTGTCCAAAATAACCACAGTCGCATTACAGGCTCATTTGCATTCACACACAAATACACACACGGAAACCCCCCCACACACACACGCGCCCAGCAGGGCTGCACAGGATACAGCCATTATAAAATCCATTATCCACTGGATTTAAGTTAGAGCCAAGAGCTCTTCAAGGCATAAATGGGAAAGTGGGTTTCCGCTGAGAATTGGCTGGCTTCAGCAAACAATAAAGGGACAGAGCTGAGCAAATGTGTTTTAATTAAAGCCTGCGATGCCTATGGAACTTTAAAACGCCACTGCCATCTAGTGGGGAGGCTTGGCATAGAGAATGAGGCAGGCTATTAAAAGCATAACAATATAAAGAACTGCTATAAATCAGTGGCCAATAGAATGACTACTACTTAAGCAATAAAAATGAACCAACCACCAGGCCATCATTACATTGCTCTTTCATACATTCTTTTCTTACATATGTATTGAATATTGGATTAGCAGAGGACTGAGACAGAGATTTCTTGTAGTTATCAAACGTGTAACTGTGGATCTGCTGCTCTGCGTTGTCACTCGACTTTCTATTACTGCATTTCCATTGTCGTAGCACAATGGATGACAAGTCCAGCGCAGTCTGAATTGAACACCATGAGTTTCTGAAGGTTACAAGGCTATGAGCGTCACAGGAGAACGGCAGAGATTTTCTACTCAGCACAGTAGAGGGCGCTAGAAACAAAGAATCAAGCGACAAAAAGTCCCATATGGCATGCCCTCGGCTGCAGGGTCACATTCTGATTGCATGGTGGATCACAGAGGACAAACCACAATGGATCTGTGACTGTCCATTGTTGTCTGGCTGTTGGGAAATTTGAAACGACCCAGCATACTCACACAGGTGTCCTTATTACAACACACAAATACACACATACCCACACGAATATATTGTTTAGCTCTTTGGTCATTGGAAGATACATGACTGAACTGAGTTGCAGATTATGAGCAGTGCTCGTTGCGTGGTTCTGTGCAGCCTGAGGACATCAGTCGGTGAAAGAAGCCCTGATTGGACCCGGGGGGTCACTCAAACACTCACCGAACTTCCTCCCCAGCAAAGTCAAACACCTTGGTGATGGTGACCATGGACGGCTCTGCAGGCTTCGTGGGCTCTGGGGCTTTGGTTTCCATGGATACCGCCGGTTTCCTCGGCGACGAGGCCTCAGCCTGGAGAGACAGAGAGATACGTGAACCCACACGGAGAGAGCTTTGGCTACGGACAGACAGACAGACAGACAGACAGACAGACAGACAGACAGACAGACAGACAGGCTATACACATGTGTTCACGTTTGTATGGATTTCACCATATACCCTCATATCTGTATTGAAAATGTATTTTACAATATCTTTTTTTGTGAACATTTCCAATGATGATTTTATTAAATAACTTTATGTTTTTGCTAAGTCTATTTGACAAAATTCCTCAAAGAATATGAGTTCAGATATAACGTAAAACTTCCAGAAATTATCATTTAACGAGAGGTCAAGAGAAGTCGGTAAAATGATCCAAAAAACCTTATTAATCACTTTACGTATTGCAAGTTTTTTTTTTTTTCTGTGTCATAACAGTCTACCATCCAACGGTTGTCAAATACCTTTTCTGTGCTGCTGGATTCTGCGGGGGCAGCGGACTGTTTGGGTCTGGTTCCCACGTCACTCAGGAAGCTGGCCCAAAGGTCATCGGCCTTCTTCTTCTGTTTCACCTCCTCGGCCACCACCGCCACCCCTCCCACCTCCTGGGCCTCCTCCGCCTCCTTCTCGTTTGTAACCGATCCTTCGTCATTTTGCCCTTCCTCCTTATCTTCATCCACTTTCAGTATTCCCTTTTTCCTCTTTCTGGGGATGTTGGCAAATGTGACGACAAATCAATGATTGCCATTGTGAGTGAACATTCAAGAAGAGGGGCTTGAACCTCACTGCACTAGATAAACCACAACGTACTCGCCTCAACTTTTACGTCAGGTACATGAACCCAACCCACCGCATGCCGAGGCTGTCATCCTTCCTCTTTGTCTTCTTCTTCTTCTTATTGGCGGCATCACTGGGTTGGGAAACACCATCTTTCTCGTCCAGAGGGTCCTCTTTGACACACTCGTTCATGTCGTCCTCGCTGAGGTTGTCGGCTAGACGTAGTTACGGGTCAAGTGTAGAATGACATTAAAGGTAGGGACAGAAAAGGGGGATACAGATAGGGATACACGGTGGGATACAGACACATCTGATGGCACACAGTGCTGTAATCCACGGTGATGTGTGTGTATTCACACATGTGCCATGCTTGTGGTGCCCCGCAAGATACATCACCCAGCTAAACGGTGATGGGGGTCTGAAGTATTATTATATTATTAGTATGTGTCCTGTGAATTATCACATATGTACTTGTTTGATTCCAAACGAAACGGTACTGGGATAGCTTCGAGACAAATACATTGTACATATATAACTGTATATTTACCCGAAGGGACATAGTCAGCATCCTCATTAGACGAATAACCGTCGGAATCGTAGTCAGAATAGTTCATATTTGCTCTCCTGCAGTGTAACGTGAGAATAAAACAGCAACAACTCAATTGACTATTCAATCGGCAATACAGACGAATACGGACCTATAAACATGTGCTGTAAGACAAGGCGGCTGTCTTTACTGCTCACAAGTTATCAATAAATGTGGCACTATGAGGCAATCTGTGTATACATGTAAAGTGATCTCTATTTCCACGTCTATAGGGTTTAAAACGTGTTCTTTCTTTGCTTTGTATTTGTAGTGTGATAACAAAACCGCACTTCCGGTATCAAACTACGGATAGCCCATCTGTCCAAATTTGGAGAGATTTACGTCCAAATTTGGACGTAGTGTTGTTTTAATCTATATACGTGGGTTTTTTGTTGTTGTTTATTTTTGTATTTTATATATTATATAGTCTTGTAAATTTGTAAACTATGCTGCTGCAACATGTGCATTTACAAAATACAAATTACAAAATATATTCATGACCACGGAGAAGTAGATGTTTTATGATTATTATGATTCTGATTATATTGAGGATGATGATGATAATGATAATGATTATTATTATTATTATAATGATTGTAAAATAGACAAAATAACCAACTAAGAAACCACACCTCCACCGCCCACCTCCAGTGCCCGGGTGACGACCCGTGACGCTGGCCCGGGTCGTCACGTCGACAGTCGGACCGCGAAGCGACCCTCCAGCACCCCCGCCGCCAGACCGCACCATCCTGCCAACATATCACCGGTAGTCTCAGGGTGTCGCGCGGCCCTGAGCCTGTTCACACTCATGCATCATCAGGAATAGGCGGACGATATGCAGGACAGGTACAACAACATTGGATTTGTCCAGCAGATATTAAGTTTAAACTTGGTGCCGAGACAAAATGGCACCTACCGAGGCAACGACACGTCGCTCAGTGACTTCTCAGGTAGGCTTGTGATGGTTGTCCCCCCCGCTAGCATGCTAGCATGAAGCTAGCGTCGACACTAGCTTCAAGCTATCGTGCGTTAGCATGGTTGTTGTTGTGGATGTCAGCCCCGCAGCAGCCAGGCTGACTTGTGTTGTGTTGTGTTTGTGTGTGTTGTGTTGCTTGTCTTCCCTGTGTTGTGTTTGCGGTGTATTGTGTGGTGTGGTGTGTAGTGTTGTGAAAGGGTGCTTTTGTGGCTCCAGACGGAAGACCAGTGTTCTGTATTTAAGAGTAGTAACAAAGGGGTTATGTTTCTAACATCCATTCTACAGTAGAAACACTACACAACGCAAGTGAAAGCAAAGTTAATTTGCTGATCGCCCTCTAAGCGTCGCAGAGAAGCTATTTGGTAGTGTTATTACTATAATCTTCCCACTGTGTTATGTATCATTACTATACTATTCCAACTGTTTAAAGTTTATTACGATTCCACCTACAATAATAGACCCAACCATGGATACAGTGGACGTGGTTACAGCTGGATTACCTTGTCGTGTTCATAATACAGTAGTCTGGGTTCGTTAAACACCATACCTCGTACTGGTGGATTAAATGGGATACAATCGGAGCAATGCTAATGACCACTAGATTGTTAACTACCACTGCAACTACCAGACATGTAATACATTTTCTGTTCAGTTTTAATGGGGACCCCCCCCCCCCTCTCTCTCTTCACAGAGATGTGGTATGGCGTGTTTCTGTGGGCGGCCGTTTCGTCGCTGGTGTTTCACTTGCCGGCCGCCCTCCTGGCCCTCGCCACCCTACGGCAGCACAAGATCGCCCGCTTCATGCCCATCGCCATCATCCTCATGGGCTTCGTGGGGCCCGTGTGTGGAGGAGTCCTCACCAGTGAGTTTGTGTGTGTGTGTGTGTGTGTGTGTATGGGGATGGGTAGGTATAGAAATGTAGTACACCACTCTCTCATAATAGTACTCGGAGCTCTCTCTAAGAAAGTGGGGCAGCAGTAGCTCAGTGGGTAGAGCGGGTGGACAGAGCGGGTCGTCCACTAACCGCAGGGTCGGCGGTTCGATCCCCTTGATCCCCCTCCTCCTCCAACTGTCCACATGTCGAACCCCACAATTGTACTGATTGTAAGTCGCTTTGTACAAAAGCTAAATGCCCCACTTTACCCTTAGCTCTCGCCACAAAACTCGCCCTTTTCTCCATTCCAAACTGCTGGAAGGGTTTCTATGAGAGATGTAGACAACTGTTGCCCAGACCAAGTGTGTGCAGTGTGTATGTAGTCCAATACCACATCTGTCCAGCTCTATTGGTTGACGCACACGTGTTCCCCGTGTGCAGGCGCCGCCATCGCTGGCGTGTACAAGGCGGCGGGGAAGACCATGATGTCTCTGGAGGCGCTGGTGTTCGGCGTGGGCCAGTCCTTCTGCATCCTCTTCATCTCCTTCCTCAGGCTGCTGGCCACCCTCTAGCACCCCCTAACAGCCTGTCTGGTGCCCTCAGCCCACCCTAGGGCTCCTCCCCCTCCCTGCCCTCAGACGGGACTCAGGTCCCAGGCAAGGCTGACAGTGAGAGACCTGGAGCTCTGCGACCAGGGAACAGCAGGGACAGGCTGGCGTTGGTCTCTGGCCACCGAGTGCAGTGGCGGAGCCATGTGCTTGGCCTGAATCTCTCAAAGCCATGTGAGGGTGCGGTACAGTGGCCTTTCAAGAGCAACACAGCTCCTGTTAAAGCTCTGCCACCCTGTCTCTCTTCTCTCTCTCTCTCTCTCTCTGTCTCTGTCTCTGTCTCTCTCTCTCTCTCTCTATCTCTATCTCTATCTCTATCTCTATCTCTCTCTCTCTCTTGTCAGGGGTCTGTCTCACTCTATTGTGCTTTGTCGTCTTGTCGTTGCCCTGGTGTGGCTAAAGCCAGACCCTACGTTCAGGATACTCTGTGACGCAACGGACGAAGAGGCAGACAGCCTGGCAGACAAGCCAGCACAAATATCTGTCTCACGGCTCGCCATGACGGACAGAGGACCAAGATATGCAAAAGGCGTTGTCTGTTCTTTTAGGGGCCTTACTCTCTGATTTACACAGAGGCTGTTCTCATGCGCTCTATTATGTCTTCAGGGAAGGTTTTCCTTTTTAGTTTTTTGTTCCTTGTTTGAACTTCTTCCGTACTTTGTCTGAGTGTGTCTTGAAAAAGCCTTTTCCCTCTTATTCTGAGAAAATTCAAAGAATCGGATCTAGAAATTCCCAGTGCACAATGCTCTATTGGTTATGTGCATTCAGTGTACATTTCTGGCATTAGGCCCCAAGTAGGACACATCTTAGGACTGCTGTCGGTTGCCCATGTCCAATGCATTCAAAATGGATGCATTGGTAATTGTAGTAATCGAGAGGTGTAAAGCCCTTTTCAGCAGCGCTGAAGCAATGAATAATTCCTGGAAAGCGTTTCTTAATCAAATCCCATTCCGGTGTTACACTCAGCCCCAACAACATTCAAAGCGTCTTTTGTTCTAGCTACACGAATGTAAAACCGTTGTCCATTTGGTGGTCAGAAATTATATATTTTAGCAGAGTTGTATATTTTTGGGAATCGATATGTTAATTTATTGGGTGAGAATGCAACATTTACGCTGTGTGTGAAATGGTTAAGCTAAACTTCTGTTAGCATACCCCTGCAGATCTCCACATGACCAAATCTGTATATTTGTGCACAGGGTGACTACTTCTAAGGTGATTTTATTTGCCTGTGTTTACTTTTTTCATGGCGTTGTATTGTATATAGAGAGGTAAATATCACTGGATCTTGTGTGTGAAACTAGCATTTTGAGGACTTTTTAAATTACTGTAACATTTGATTGCTTCAGATGAGCCATTTCTGAATTTGTTGCTTCCAAGCGACCTTAGCTGATAAAAAAGGCTGAAACATTTTGGAGATTTATTTTCTACAGATCGTAATTCCCTGATATGCATTGATTTTGTATTGTAGTTTTGACAATGCATATGTTCTTCACACGTTTAGAGGATTAAGATTTTAAAGTGAAATCACATTTTTCATTCTTTGATTCATGAAACAATATTTTGTATTATCCTCACATTGACATCGATCAGCAAGGCAATAAAGAGAAGTGTGTACAGAGTAGGATGCCGATAGTTGCAAGCCACATGACCGATCCCCTTCAAGATAAATAGGTTTTGCTCAAAGCTGCAAACCAAAGAGATCTTATGCATCTTGCATCTGTGTTCGCCTATTCAGGCCCAGCTTAACTGGCTGACAATGTGTTGTCACTGAATGCCCAAAATGTTCCTACCGGTTTGTGATTAGAGTGCACTGAGATAGTTACTGTAACTATTACTATTGGAATAGTCTTGTAAAGCTACCCAGATTGTGAGTTGTTGCAGGAGACATAGATTCAGATTTTTATTTTCACCTGTGTAAAAAAAACCCAACAGGATTTCACTTACGTGCAATCAGAGTGGTTCTGAGAATGTTCTTATCCTGTAAAAAAAATGCAGGTTGCCTTGTAAAAATGATTAAATATTTTGAACTTTAATGTATGACAGCTTCTTTTTCCTGTTTCGTTTTTTAGCCTCTTCCTGCACATTTTGCACAAAACAAATGTTTGACACTTTTTGCGCATACACACTTTTAAGTCTTGACCACATCTTAGAATTGCAATATATTTTATTGTTCCACAAAGCCTGTGTGGGGTATGCATAGCAATCCTACCAAGAATGTTATTGATCACACTTAAGTACTCTCGCTAGAGAATCGGTACAGGTCGATACACGCACCTCCCAGGAGCTATTTGATCCAGCCCACGGTCCCAACCCTGCGTGTTCAATCCCAGCCTAATAGCCCGGTTAATTTGGAATGTGACAGATCACTCACATAGAAGGTCATGGGTCTGCAACATCAGACAGAAGTGTGGGGGAGGTGTGGATTTAAAAGCCTTCGGAAGATGAATTCATTCTTCCCCACACCATGTGACCCCTGTGCGGTCATCTGCATGCCACAGTGTCCGTTGGGTCACTGGACTCGGGTCCAATGTTGTCCCACCAGGCGAGGCTGTGAGGCTGTGGATTAAGGGTTTACCTGAAAAATGTGATCTGATTCATGAAACACATTTTGTTCATTCTGTTTGGCTGCATGAATGATGAAATCCAGACAGTTCACGGATATACTTTCTACATTTAACCATCCTGATCCAAAATGGTGAAGATCTTCATTAAGGTGCCCTTCAATGGGTCTACAAGGACAAAGATTGCGTTTTCCCTCCCTGAAGTAAAACATGTGGAAAAAAGTAGACCCAAATGGAATGTCCTATTTTTGACAATATAACATTTCATTTATATTCTGAAATATCTTTGCCAGGAGACGCTGCCTATCGTGAGAAGGTCACCTTGGGAAGTGTGTGTGTGTGCATACAAATGATTCCTTTAACAGTCTCGCCACAAACCAATTAGGACACGAATAAATCAACTTTTTAATAATTCTTAAACAAGTATAGTTATGGATTTACACTTTCTCTTTTTTAAAACATTTGTTCATAATTTCCAGTGGTTTTGTACGTACCCCCCCATTCCCTTTATATGTTTTGTACATATTTCAGCTGGCGTGCAGGCAAAGATATACGTGACAGTAAAAAATAAATTCTCCCTGGAGAAGCAGAGGTGGAGGAGCGAGGTGGTCGACATGGCGGGCGGGGGGGGGGGGTCAGAAACACAAGCAGGGGGTCCGACACTCCGGTCGGTTCATGTAAAACAAAAAAACGAAGAATCTGAAGGTCGACCCTGTGTCAGGGGGGCGTGTGGCGTCTCCCGCGGCCCAGAGGCCTAGGGGGGCCTGGGGTCAGGGGTCAGGGGGCCAGGGAGGGGCCGCTCTGCTCCTACCGACCTCTCGGAACATCGGAATGTGCAAAAGGGACGCCACTCGCAAAACACACATTCGCCGGCATTCGATTCGGATGGGACCGGCAGGCAACATATCAAAACATACCAAAAAAAAAACCCCACCCACTGAGCCAACCTCTGGTCTCAGTGATGCTGTCGCCCCCCGCCACAACCCCACCCAGCTTCTCCAACCTCCGCGTTGAGGCTTTAAAGACCTTTTAAAGAGCAACCAAACACTAAAAACCAAAACAGTCACAACACCACACCACCCCCCGCCCCGTGTGGTGAGAACAACACACACACACACACACACACACGACAACCCTGGCTCCCCCATTGGCTGCGCCGGCTCGCCGGGTGACGTCCGTTGTCACGAGGCCAAACCGTGGCGTCGGTGACATTGGGCCGAGCAGGTGCACGAATCAGAAACCTCCGCGCTTGGTCCCGCGCGCAGCCCGCTCCTCCTCAGAGCTCGGCCTGCTCTTCCGACCCGGCGACGGCGGCGGCGGGGGCGGCGATGATCCTCGGCGCCGGCGAGCGGGCCTTCGCCGTGTGCTATGGCGACAGCTGCTCCCTGCCCTGCTCCTTTGCGTGCGCCTCCTTCTCCTGCGTTGTGCTGCTCCTCGTGGTGGTGGCGGCGGTGGCTGTGCTTGGGGGGACCGCGGGGCCCGGGGGGAGGGGGTACCGGGGACTTCTCGGTGGACGGGGGCGCCGCCGCCGGGGTTGTGCTTGAGGAGGGGGAGGGGGCGTGCGGCGGGTTTTGTGGCGTGGCCGGTGTGATGGGCAGGGGGAGGGGCTTAGGTTCTTTGTGGCCCGGCGTGGCGGCGGGGCGGGGCCTTTTTGTCAGCGAAAGGCGCCTTGGGCTTTTTATCCCCCACGGGTGGCGCCACGCCGGCCGGTGTCTCGCCGTCTCCCGTCCTCCCGCCCTCCGCGTGGCTCGCCGCCGCCGCCGGCTCCTCCCCCCCGCCGCCTCCCTGCCCGGGACCCTCCTGGACTCCGCCTCCACAGCTGGGCCAGACCAGAGGACACAACATGGAGGTGAGCGTGAGCTCCCGGGTGGGAGCTAAAAAAAAAAAAAACGATCGACAACGGTGGCCACACTTGCTCACAACGCTTTTGCTAGCAAATTTATTAAAGATCGATACACACGTCCCAGACAAGAGCTATCTGATCCGGCCCAGGGTCCCGCCCTGCCTGTTTGAATCCCGGGCCCGGCAGCCCGGTTCATTTGGATGCGACAGATCACTCACACGGAATGTCAAGGGTCTGCAAGATCAGACTGAAGTATGGGAGGCGGGTGGATTCAAAAGCAGCTGGAAGATGAATTAATTCTTCCCTGCACAATCTGACCCCTACGAGTTCATTTTTTTCAAGTGTAAAAGTAAGACCCCGCAGTGTCATTGAGCTCTGTTAATAGTAATATTTAACACGATTAATGATTAATAATACTATTAAAATAGTAAACGGTAGCAGAGCTTCCGCCCACGAGCTTCACAACCTGCGATCAGAGCCGTTGTGAAGGTTTGAACGCTTCCATAGAAAGAAAGAAAGTGCCATGATGCAATCGGAGAGCACTTTCCCCTGTTGAATAACTTTATACGCTGCACTAAAAACTAACACCGACAAAACACCAATGTTTTTCAACGGAATAAAGTGATTTGGGTGTTTACCATCCCTTTACAATATGAATGAGGATGTGTAATCCAAAATATATCATCATCATCATCTGATGACGATGATGTCATCATCACCATCATCCCCACTGTCATGTTGACATCATCATCACCATCATCCTCCTCACCTCTGCCTCCCCCCCTCACCGCGGTCTCCCCCCCCGCTGGAGCGTGTTCGGTGCACGTGGTGAGCAGCACGCCACGGTGGTGGCCGCCATGGCGATTGGGTGACCGCTGCAGCACCGCCTTCAGCTCTGAGAGAGAGAGAGAGAGAGAGAGAGAGGGAGAGAGAGGGAGAGAGAGGGGAGAGAGAGAGAGAGAGAGAGAGAGAGAGAGAGAAGGAGAGAGAGGAGAGAGAGAGAGAGAGAGAGAGAGAGACAGAGAGAGAGAGAGAGAGAGACAGAGAGAGAGAGAGAGAGAGAGAGAGAGAAAGCCATGTCATGCATGATGTAATGCCAATATATATTCAGTTTAACACAGTTTTCACTTTGAGAAAGAAATTGTGTGATTTAATTTGGTCTTATTAATGTACTATCACACCTGAGAGAGAGTGAGAGAGAGAGCGAGAGAGAGAGAGAGAGAGAGAGAGAGAGAGAGAGAGACAGAGAGAGAGAGAGAGAGAGAGAGAGTGACATGTCATGTCATGCATGATGTCATGACGATGTCATGCCAATATATATTCCGTTTAACACAGTTTTCTCTTTGAGGGTTAGAAATTGTTTGATTTAATTTGGTCTTATTAATGTACTATCACACCTGTGTGAGAGAGAGAGAGAGAGAAAGAGACATGTCATGCATGATATCATGACGATGTCATGCATGGTGTCATGCCAATATATATACAGTTTTCACTTTGAGAAAGGAATTGTGTGATTTAATTTGGTCTTATTAATGTATTATCACACCTGAGAGAGAGAGAGAGAGAGAGAGAGCGAGAGAGAGAGAGAGAGAGAGAGAGAGAGAGAGAGAGTCATGTCATGTCATGCCAATATATATTCAGTTTAATACAGATTTCACTTTGAGAAAGAAATTGTGTGATTTAATTTGGTCTTATTAATGTACTATCACACTTGTGTGACAACATTATATGAAATGATATAATGATATACTACACTGTATATGAAATGGTGACAGTGCAAATGAGTGGCTACAGGGTGAACCACTGCAGTGGTCCCCCTGCGCTTCGTCTCCCAGAACATCTGAAGTCCATAAAGAGTCTGAGGCGGTGTGCACTGGAGCAGACAACACCCGATGATGTCATGCCTCACCCACTGAACCAGCACTGCAGCACGCTGTCTTTGGTCGACAGGACCACCCAACACAAACACAGCTGGAGAGCTTACAGGCAAGACAGCTACAGGTAGAGAGAGTCAAACCCCCGTTTATTTACACACACACTCACACACACACACACACACACACACGCCTGCGCCCACACACACACACACACGCACACACTCACATGAAGCCACATATAGCAACACCGAGTGTTGTTTCTGGAGCTCATTAGAGCTGAAAGAGCTGTTGCCGTGACAACCGGCGGAGCTCACCTTGGGTCATGGCGAGTGTGTCCTCGTGCACGGAGACGGCGCGCCGTTGTGGGAGGGGCTTCAATCGCTGCCGAGGTTTGGGGAGACTTTCTGCGAGGACACACACACGCACGCACACACACACACCCACACGCACACGCACATACACACACGCACACGCACATGCACACACACCATATTAAGACAAAATATGTATGGACTACCTTGTGTAGAGATGCGAGGACACACACACAAGGACACACACACACACACACACACCCACCCTCCGTGGCTGATTGGGCCTTCTCAGAGCGGTCGTGTACAGGAGGGGCCCTGCGTGGGGACACGCTGGGGGCCAGCCGGGGCCCCGGGGCCGCAGCCGCCCGGCCCTCAGCCGGCAGTGGGGCCTCCTGGATCTACATGTTGGGGAAGGAGAGACCAGCATGAGGCAGGCCTGATGTTCTCGGCCCAATATCAAAAATATGCCCAATAGTGCGAGATACCTTTACAAGTGCTCATTTTTGAGACAGGCTCAGATTATACTCTAACATTATGGAAAGGATCCCTATATATATGCAGTACATAATCCAAGCAGGAAGGCTCAACATGTACAACAATGTACTCTTTGTAAGTCGCTTTGGATAAAAAAGCGTCTCCAAAATGCCCGAAACGTGATGTAATGTAACATGACACATATAACAGCTTGAGGTTCATTTGGCTCTGCATGGTTGTGTTATAATGCAGGGGAAATCTGACCCCCTTTCCTCATAACCAGGGAGTCAGCAAGAAGAAGGAGGAGAGTGAAGTCACCGGCAACACCATGATGTCATCATGATGTCATCACTCCATCAGTTTATGGAGTTGAAAGGGGATCCGTCAGACTCATTTTCTGATCTAAGATGCTGATTCATACGCACATTTATTTTTTTTCAAAGCGCGCATATGAATCAGCACTTAGCTAATTATGAGTTGAAAAAATAGAAAAAATGTTGACTGGCTGATCCCTCTGAGTCCCCCTCTGGTGAGTTACCTGGCCGGGGGGGGGTCCTGGCGGTCTGGCCCTCCGCCTGGGCAGCGCCACGCGGGGCCGGGGGCCCAGAGAGGAGGCCCTGGGGAGGGCCGGGGGGCCGCGGACCTCAGACCGGCCGGCACCGGGGGCAGGGGGGGCTTGGCGGCGATGGTGGGCTTCGGGGGCAGGGGGCCCACGGGTCTCTCTGCCGGGGTGGGTTTGGGGGGCACCAGGGGTTCGGAGCGCAGCCGGTGGTCGGTGGTCCGGACGGGGTGCCTGGTGTCTGGGAGGGGTGGGGAGGGGGGAGGGAGGAGGGAGGATGTTAGGGGTGAGGAGGGGGTGAAGGGAAAGAGAGTTGGTAAGGAGGGAGGATGTTAGGGGTGAGGAGGTAAAGAGAGAGAGAGTTGGTAAGGAGGGAGGATGTTAGGGGTGAGGAGGTAAAGAGAGAGAGAGTTGGTAAGGAGAGAGGATGTTAGGGGTGAGGAGGTAAAGAGAGAGAGAGTTGGTAAGGAGAGAGGATGTTAGGGGTGAGGAGGTAAAGAGAGAGAGAGTTGGTAAGGAGAGAGGATGTTAGGGGTGAGGAGGAGGTAAAGGGAAAAAGAGTTGGTAAGGAGAGAGGAGAGAAGATGCAAAGAGAGGTGAAAGGAGGTAGAGAGAGGAGAGAGGAGACAGAAAGAGAGCAGCAGGGGAGGAGAGATAAGATAAGATAAGATATTCCTTTATTAATCCCCCTTAGGAGAAATTCACATTGACCAGCAGTACAAGGGGATAGAGGAGTGCGATAGAAGACCTGAGTATAGACAATAAACACTAAACAATAAATAGATTGACCTAAATTAAGATAAAATTATATGCAAGCTCTTAGAATCAGGTCAGATGAAAAGAGAGAGCTCAGAGAGGGGTAGAGTGCAGGGGGGAGAGGAAAGGTGAGATGCATTTATGTTCTCTGCCATCTATGATGAATTAAGGGTCATGTAATAAAACATGCTCAATCCATTGGTGCAGGGATTTGCAGCCGATATGCAACACACACACACATGCGCACTCGCACACACACACCTGAGGATGTTGACATGGTCCTTGGCTTGGAGAAGACAGGTGGTGCTTGGGGCTTGTCCAGGATAGCACCTGAACAACAGGCCCCCCCGGTGGAAACACAGAACAACGAGCTCGGTCAGGAGAAAGATGACGGCGGTTTTCCATACATGTTCCCGCCAAGCCTGCCAGCGCTATGAATCCCTCATATAGAAAAGTCCTGCTTGTTTGTTTACTGCCGGTTGTCATGCTGACGGCCAACCACAACACCAGTGATTTGTGTGAGAGGGAACAAAGAAAAAAAAAACTGTACTGAGAGGTAAAATTAGGAATGGCTCAAGGGGCACCTAGAGTTTGATTAAGCTGCATGCAGTGATTACACTCAGGACGAGAACCACTGGTGGCGACGAGGCGGTAAAGACTCAGTAGTTCAGGTCCCTTGTGCCCGTTCGTATTAGCATTAGCATTGACGTTTCGACACGGGAGCAGGTCTCGCTTGTGGTTTGAGGAGGCTTGACCCACAAAATGTCTGCTGTTTTAAACCCTACAACGTCTGCAGTCAACCAGCAGCCTCCTCCAGCCTCTCTTATGACAGCTGTGTGTGTGTGTGTGTGTGTGTGTAAAAAGTCCCTCTGGACAGCACAACAACTAAACCCAAAAGGCAACGGTGCGTCTGATAATAGAGAGAGGACCTTTAGGTCTTTATTGGTCATTCTCAGTATTTTTTTTAGATATGGAAGCGAAATTCGTTCTCTGCATTTGACCCATCCTATGGTACATAGGAGCAGTGGGGCTGCTATGTTCAGCGCCCCGGGGAGCAAGTTGGGGTTCAGTGTCTTGTTCAAGGACACTTCGACATGTGGACAGTTGGAGGAGGAGGGGCGATCGAGGGGATCGAACCGCCGACCCTACGGTGAGTGGACGACTCCGCTCTGTCCACCCGCTCTACCCACTGAGTTACTGCCACCCCATAATCACTCATCAAGCCACAAAATAAATGAGCACCCAACAGACATGTGTTCTATCCATCCTGTGCACAAAAAGCAAACCGTTTCGGAAAGCACAACAGCACCTTCGAGGCCAAGACATCCCTTAACCCCCCCCCCCCCCCTGGAGAACCTCATTAGGCCCCAGTGGGAGGAGGGCAACAGAGGAGCAGCCCTTCCTTCCCGGGTCAGCGCCGGGGGGGGGGGGGGGGGGGGGGGAGCGTGCACGCGGGGGGGGGGGCCGGGTCGCGATGCTCTCTGTATCGATAAAGTAGGTCAGCGTCTGCACAGAGCCGGACCACCTCCTCCTGTTCATGTTTTACACACACCACTGGTTTTCCCCCCCCACATGGAATATACACCACATACTGCCGGGGACCTTCACAGAACTGCTGTGACTGTAGACATCAGGCCGTCTTCTGCAGAAGTGTTTGTTTGCGTGTTTTAAGGAATTCTGTTTGCGTTTTTTTTTTGGTAATATATGTATGTATATATTATGCGCGCACACACGGGCGTGCACGCACACACACACACCTCTTACCTTCAGAGTTGGCCTTCCTTAGCTCATCGTCTTTGTTCTGCGGGTACACACACACACACACACACACACACACGCACGCACACACGCAGGACACCTTGTGATTATTAATATTTGGTTCAATGCAAATCATCAAGCATTACTGTGAAATACATTCTAATGTATGCAGATCTGTACTCACAATGTGGTTTGTTTACGATGAATTATTTCATGTTTCCGACACCATGTTGAGTTTGCTCATTGTTATTCAATGTCACCGTCAAGTGTTTTGGATTTGAATTTGATGTGAGAGGGTAAACATGCCGACACATTTTTTTTTTGGGGACAGTCAGGATCATGTAGCAAAGAGCTTGGTTGCATGGTGATAGGCTGGGATGGTTGTGGAAACCTGCATTCCCATCGCAGTGCTGCAAACATAATGTGATCTGAGCCTGTTCAATTTAGTCTGTCTCTCTCTGTCTGCTCACTCTCCATATCTCTGCCTCTCCCCCCTCCCTTCCCCCTTTTTCCTCCCTCCCTGTCTCTCTTTGTCTTTCTCTCACTCTCTATCTCTCTCCCCTATCTGCATCTCTCTCCCCCCCTCTCCCCCTCTCTCCCTTACTCTGTCTTACTCTCTGTATCTCTCTCTCTCTATCTCTGTCTCTCTCTCTCTCACTCACTAACTTGAGAACCAAAAGCTTCACTGACATTGCCTTATGAGATACTATCGGCTGAAAGAAAGGCTAACCATTAGAAACAAACCGATAAACTCTGCCAGTCAATCGGGTACAAAGTGCGGTTTCGTTTCATGTTTAATTCATTGGGCCACAACACAGTGACGGCTCGTCTCATGCGTTGTACTGAAGGATGATGTGCCATGTCCCAGCGTTGTAGTCATTATTTCTTTGACTGATAAGGACCTCTCTCACGGCCCCCCTCAGCAGCACTCGCGGGCCCATTTAGAAAACCAGCGCGTCGATAAGAAAGAGAGTCATCTGCATTCAATTATTCCTCCCTTAAACACGTACGCGGGGCGCTAATTCTTTAATGCGCCGGGCCTCAATTTATTCAGACCCTATTAGAATAGCGATGTAAAGTCTCCATTAAACACGACCATCTATGTCCAGATTCACTTGCTATTTTTCCCAGGTGAGGGAATCACTCATACCGAACTGACACCGCTGTTAATTGTGAATTCTCAGGCTTAGTTTGAGCGTGTGAGCAGTCAGTCCTTACAGGCATTCAGGCCGCGGCCTTGAGTCCAGGCAGGCGTGTGTGGAGCCACTCGAGTTAAACTATTGATTTCTGCGGCGTGAGGGCGTTCTTGAGTGTCCTGAAAGGTTGCCAAGCTAATACAATATTTGGATCAGACTTGTCAAGATTGTCGGCGCATTGCCGTGTCTACGGACGAAAAAAAGCTTTCTGAAAACGACAGCACATATTCGTGGCCATATTGCTCCTGAGAGTGAGCGCGTGCATCTCAAAGTGTCATTTTTTTTAAAAGACCGCATAGCACAGGAGTTGACACGAGTTCACGCCCCCCAAAATATATAAGCGCCGTCTCTGTCTTCTCTCTGGCTCTCCACACCCTTGATGCGCTGCGAACCGCACTTGAACACAAAATACACTTTTGCAGTTCCTCAGTGGATAATATCAGACACCCACTCCAGAGTTCACCAACGCACGCACAGGCGCTACCCACCTGACTGGTCCTGGTGCTCGCAGGCGGGGTCTTGGACACGCCGATGCGATGCAGCATCAGCTGAAGCCTCTGCTCAAAACTGTATGTGCTTTCTGAGGAATGTTTCTGGGAAAGAAAAAAACATCCACACTGGTAACTGGTAACAGGTGACCTGGTCGGCCTGTTCGTGACGGCGTGTTCTCTTGTCCACGCCTGTGGTGGAATTCACTGGACGTACATGACTGAGGCTGCCTTAGGGCACCGCTTGGTGAACACAATGAGAGGTGCAGGCATCCTGAGAATATCCTATGCTTAGTGATGATAACTTGTATTAAAATAAAAAATAATGTGACAAATATCTGTCATATTCATAACTAGCTATATAGTTAATAGCTATAGAAGATAGCTATAGAAGCATTAGATGACAGCTATATAAGATAGCTATATAAGATTATAGCTATGGAAACTTTAGATGATAGCTATACAGTATAAACTATAGCTGATAAACAAAGCTATAAATTATAGCTATAGACAGTAGCTAAAGAAGACATAGCTGATAGCCATGAAAGCTTTAGATGATAGCTATAGAAGGTAGCTGTAGAGGCTAAGATGATAGCTATAGAAAGTAGCTGTAGAGGCTAAGACAGAGGCTACAGATGCTAGCTACATACAGTTGTGTCTAACCTTGCTGTTTGTGCTTTCCTTGTCCTCAGCCTCCAGGCCTGTCAGCAGGATGAGGCTCTGACTCTTCCCCTCCCTCAGTGACCTCCGAGTGACCTTTAACCTCCTCTCTCCGTCAGGCGCCACGCCTGCCTCTGCCTTGTGGGGGGCTGCCGCCGTCCCGCTCGCCTCCCGCTCGGTCGCCGTGGGCGACGTCACCGCAGGGGGCGAGGCCGGCCCCGCCTCCCCCCCCAGGTCCGCCGCCACGGGGCGCGGCTCTGAGGGGGTTTTGGCGGCGGGGGCGGTGGTGGGGGGTGGTGGTGGTGGTGTTCGGGGGCGGGAGGGGTGGGCCGCCGTCCTCGCCGCCGCCGCCGCCGTCCCCGCTACTGGGGGGAGGCGGGGGCGGCGGCGTGGTGACGGTCGGCGTCCAGTCCTTCCTGTCGCCGGCGTCCGGGGGATGCTCGGCGCTGGCGGCTGCAGGGGGTCCTTCTGTGACGGCGGCACCGTTAGAAACGTTAGCATCCTCCACTGACCTGGCCCCCCTCTCCTTCTCCCTCTCCTTCTCCCTCTCCTTCTCCCTCTCCTTCGCCTCTCGGAGGGGGCGGATCAGGTCGGCGATGGAGGTCCTTTTGACCTTCGCGCCCTCTCCTCCTCCTCCTCCTCCTCCTCCTCCACCCTCTCCCCCTCCGGCCTTGGCGGCACGGCCGGCCCGAGCCCTCTTGAAGGCGAAGAAGTCGCCGAACTTCTTCTTAATGTTTTTGGCGGGAGGTGGTGCGGCGGAGGAGGGTGAGGGGGCGGAGGTGGGCGTGGTTACGGACGCGGGGAAGGGTGGGGTGGCGTTAGTGGATGTGACGTTGGCATGGGTGAGAGGGGAAGAGTCACTTGTGGGCACAGAGGGGGAGGTGACGGTGGTGGTGGTGGTGGTGGAGGTGGATGTGGGGATGTTGCAGGAAAAGGAGGAGGAAGAGGAGGGAGGGAAGGGGGTGGTGGGTGCTGAAGGGGTGGAGCCTGACTCTGGGGGAGTGGCTCGGGCAGGGTTTGACTCCTCCCACCGGCCTTTTCTGCAGCAAAGAGACGGCAGAAAGAGCAACAGACAAGAAGAGACACTCAGTACTAAGACTACGACTACAGGGCAAGAGGTAGACAGACGAGGAACTACACACGGTCTTGAAATGCATGCAGCACACCACAGCACAACACAAAACCACTGACACGGGCACTCGGCGGCCATCTTGGTTCGTAACGCTAGCTTGGGAGGGGAAACTGAAAGCGGAATTCCGCATCCATTGCCCCCTCCGGTCGCTCAGCCAGCTACACCTGCGTTCCAGGTTCACAAGGTCACAGAGTTTCAGGGAAATTAAGTCTGCCACTCCTGAGCTTCACCATATGAGCCAGGAGGTGTCAGCTAGTGCCTGCAAAACCAAGTAGTGCATCTTTGACTTCATATTCGGGCGATGAAGGGATATTTGTTTCTCTGTACCTGGAGTGTGGAGTGTCGCTCGCTCAGCTGAAGACATCATGGTTTTCTGACCCTTTCTGGCCCTCTCCTCACAAAGCCATGCTTTTTACAAATCTTGCATTTCCAAAAATCATCAAGCAGATCCCTTTAAAATGTGTGATTCTATTTCAGGACCGATCGTTTATCAACAGATTGTTGATAAATGAAAAAGAGGAGAAAAATGTTAACGCTTGGCCTCCATTTTTAATTCAAAGGTTGTGTTTTGCTCTGTGTTTGCCATTTCAAACGACTGCAGATGTCCTCAGGCGAATCCCTTCGCGGATCTTGTTGTAAACGAGGTTAATGTGACAAAGTTCTGCTTGACAACGGAAGTCACAAATCAGTTTACATTCAATAGTGAGTCACTTAGCAACAGCCGTGACCCCGAGAGTGGCAGATTGATGCCAATGTGTGTATATATTACATTTGACGTGATGACAAAATTGATATTGGTGTCAAAACTAGCCGAATTCAGCAAGGGAATGTGTGCTTATGTAAAATAGAAGAGGTGAGGAAGGTTGTTGACATACTCTACACATGCCGTTAAAACACAAGTGCAACCAGGTACATGCAAGGCCTCATTCACAAGCATGTGAAATAGGTTTTCGTAGATTACTTATTGTGAGTCATTATTCAACAAAGGGTTGGTTTGTGAAGGAGGCCTATTGTTAAAGATAAACCTTGGCATGCCATTAAGTTATACTTAGTTCAGTAAGATATTCAGTAAGTCTACTGGCTCATGCCTGTGTGTGTGTGTGTGTGTGTGTGTGTGTGTGTGTGTGTGTGTGTGTGTGTGTGTGTGTGTGTGTGTGTGTGTGTGTGTGTGTTTGTGTGTGTGTGTGTGTGTGTGCGTGCGTGCGTGCGTGCGTGTGTCTGTGTGTGTGCGCGTGAATGTGTGTGCGTGTGCCTGCATGTGTGCGTGTCTGTGTGTGTGTGTGTCCGTGGTTGTGTGTGTATGTGAAAGTGAGACAGAGAAAGAGTGTGTGTATATGTTGTGTCTGTGTGTGGGCAGTTTTCACATGTTCAATCTTGAGGCTTATCTATGTGAGTAAATACGGCATGAATACTTCACACACAGTATTAACACATACCACATATGTGTTAATACCTGACACTGTATCAGAGAGAGAAAGACAGAAGGAAATACGTGTTTTACCTGTGTGTGTGTGTGTGTGTGTGTGTGTGTGTGTGTGTGTGTGTCCACTCACAGCCCAGAATCAGGAAGTATTTTCTTGGTGAAGAACTCTTCCACACCTTCGTCTACTCTACCCATCCCCGCATTGGACTCATTCTCTGTCTCTGACACGGGCTCCTGCAACATCACATCACATCACATCAAATTACATAACATACATTAAATGATACAGCATGATATATTAACATGACATCACAAGATATAATGTAATGTCACATAACATGGCATCACCTACTTTAACATTACATCACACACCATGACATTGCACAAAGTCACGTCAGCATGTCATCAGATAATGCAGCAACATCACATTATATAAAATAATATCACATAACATATGATGACATCACATTCCATTGGATTACATAACATGACATCACATAAATAACACTGTACTTTGATGGAGCATTGTGTTTGGCTGTAAATATTGCACAGCATAACTAATAGACAGAGAGATTTGAAAGGTTTCTCATGATGAACACACACACACACACACACACACACACACACACACACACACACACAAGCACAGGTGAAAGTTGTCATGTAAGCTTTTCATTCGCTGCTGTAGCATATTTGGAGAACAATATGTCCCCTTTTAGTGAAGAGGAAACCAGAGTAAAGATAAAGATAAAGAGAGGGTAGCAGTCAAAGAAGAGAGAGACAGAGAGAGAGAGAGTGAGAGAGAGAGAGAGAGAGAGAGAGAGAGAGAGAGAGAGAGAGAGAGAGAGAGAGAGAGAGAGAGAGAGAGAGAGAGAGAGAGAGAGAGAGAGAGACAGAGAGAGACAGAGAGACATGCACAAACACACACACATGCATTTAGATTCCAGCATGTCAGAGGACCACCAATCAGGGGCAGAGCCTTGCTTCCATGGCAACCTTGTGGAAGGGAGGCAACCAGAGAGCCCCCAGCGTGGAGAAGGAGATTACAGTCCCACTCGGCCAATCAGAGCAGCCCGTCTGAGATCACTCCACCACGTCACCAGGAAGTTGCCATTTAAAAAATAAATAAATCTGAATAGCTATATCTCATCTGAAAACCTGTCTCAATATTCAAGTAAAGAAGAAGTTGACAAAACATACAGACATATAGACTGAGTGGGCAGAATAAAATAATAAATAGATAACGAACCAGCAGTCGTGGTCAAGTGTGAAAACCAACCCCATGCCAGGCACTTGAGACACCAATCTTGGAAAGACTGAAGCCAACAATGTTCTGAGTTGGCTCCGGCTATTGCTGTGCTTCGTGACATGCTGCTTCAATGGAAAAACACACTAAGACACTTTCATCCAAAAAAAACGACTCCAAAGCAAAGGATCGGCTAATCGGCCTGAGGCAGGCGGTTAGGACACCTGGCTCGAGGACTCCTGCAGGTATACCACGGACACTGAGGATCGAACCCAGGGCCTTTAGGCCAGGAGCCAGCCCCCCCCAGCTGCTACATCCTACTGTCCCCTCCATGTCAGTAGGAGCAGCTCTGCTATGGGAGAAGATCGGGTGCAGCTGGATTCAAAAACTGTGCGTGAACGCGAGAGCAACTGTTTTTTTTTTTTTTGCGTTCTTATTGGCACTTTCATCGTAACCGCAATAACGAAATAAAACACCGCGGATACGCTCATAAACATATCCCTCGCGAGTAACCAACTTCGGGAACCGAGTTTAGAAGATAGAATATAAATATGCGGGGGGGAAGAAAAAAAAAAAACTGCGAACCTTGCAATAAGAGAGTGCAGCTTGTTACGAGCCGCCATGAGTAAGCACTCCTCAAACTGGGAGCCCCTAGAACCCGGGCCTGGCTCGGCAGAACCTCAGATACAGAATCATCGTGTCAGGTGTTGCTGAGGGCATAGCAAACCTCCCCCCGGTGGAACCTTTAGACGACATTGCTTTTGACTCCTGGCTGGGCGGTGTTTTCCCACACAATCCCGGGAGTGTCGGGTTCTCACAGGGATCTGAATGTACACAGGCCATTATGGAAGACGGGCCGTCACGCTGATGTATTTACCGCA
This sequence comes from Urophycis tenuis, assembly GCA_036785325.1. NCBI lineage: Eukaryota > Metazoa > Chordata > Actinopteri > Gadiformes > Phycidae > Urophycis > Urophycis tenuis. The sequence goes on along the minus strand of JAXIVH010000020.1, from coordinate 1,656,144 downwards.
CGGTAAATCGATGAACGTTTCGGTGTAGCGGAGCGCCGGCTGTTGATGTAAGCTTTGATGCGTCGGCTGATTGCTGCCAAGACGTAGCAATACATTAGACGTGTTGCTTTGAGAAATAAGTGGGAAGCTATTACACACACACACACACACAAACACACGCACGCGCACACCCGTACACAAACACACAAACACACGCGCACAGACACACAAACATACGCGCACAGACACGCGCGCACGCGCACACACGCACAAACACAAAAACACACGCACACACACACACAAACATACACACACACACACACACACACACACACACACACACACACACACACTCACGCACAGACGCGCGCGCACCCTGTTTGACCTCTTTGGCCGTACTTGAAAACAGAACCTGATTCCTGTACAGAAGAAACTGGGATGCAAAGGGAGGATTAGGTGACACCCCGCAGGGCCCACAGCAGGAACCCAACAGTCGCTCTCGCCGTGGTCCTGCGGAGCCTCTGAGCCACCAGAGCACCCCGCCGCGTGGATGCAGTCTGTCCGCTGTCGACGGGGGAGACCGCACGCGGGGGGAACGCTCAAAGACCGACCTGTGGGGCTTCGCTGACGTGAGAGAAAAAATGAGGGGCCCCATTTTTTTTTTTTTTTCCCCCGAGCAAATTAAAATTCAAGTGGGTTGGGATATTACCGTCATAGGGTATTAAATAGGCTAACGATGTTACTATGGATAGTATTCCTTAATGGTTAAGGTGACTCCCAGGCAAACGGTTCTCGGTGCGAATCCCTAACGTGATGCCTTGCCCCTACCAGCGCCTTCCTGGCACCCATCTACAGTTCTCTGTAAGTTGTGAAATAAAACTGCTAAATTGCTAAACTGTAATTGCATGCTACTGGTTACTGCTATGACTGGGTACTGGGATTTGCGATCATTGCAGCAAATCTGGAATCTCAGCAAGTTTTACCGTACTGTGTGTAGGCGTCATCAGCTATTTTTCAGATTCCAAAAGGACACCAAACCGAAGGCAACAAATGTTAAAGCATTTCAGGTCGAACGAATGTGGGGCTACTCCGTACCAAGGGGCTTGAATGTACGTTACGTACAATGTGTGCTCATGTTCTCTCTCTACCCTCTCTCTTCTTTTACCAAGGGGAAGTCACCCAAAGCTAAGAGGCTGAGTTCATCAACCTTTCCACGAGCTTTGAGCTACGAGCTATACATCACCAACAGCTCTGCCAGCTGCTTTCCCTCACTCTTCATCTGTAGCTCTCTCCCGTCTCTCTTTAGCTCACTCTCTTCACCTCCTTCTGTCTATCACCCTCTCTATAGCTCACTGTTCACCTCCTTCTGTCTGTAGCCCTCTCTATAGCTCACTCTCTTCACCTCCTTCTGTCTATCACCCTCTCTATAGCTCACTCTGTTCACCTCCTCTCAGTAACTCTCTCCATAGCTCACTCTGTAAACCTCCTTCTGTCTGTAGCTCTCTCTATAGCTCACTCTCGTCACCTCCTTCTGTCTATCACCCACTCTAAAGCTCACTCTGTTCACCTCCTCTCAGTAACGCTCTCCATAGCTCACTCTCCTCACCTCCTTCTGTCTGTAGTCCTCTGTGTAGCTCATTCTCTTCACCTCATTATGTCTATCACCCTCTCTATAGCTCACTCTGTTCACCTCCTCTCAATAACTCTCTCCATAGCTCACTCTGTAAACCTCCTGGCTGTAGCCCTCTCTATAGCTCACTCTGTAAACCTCCTTCTGTCTGTAGCCCTCTCTATAGCTCACTCTGTTCACCTCCTCTCAGTAACGCTCTCCATAGCTCACTCTGTAAACCTCCTTCTGTCTGTAGCCCTCTCCATAGCTCACTCTGTAAACCTCTATCTGTCTGTAGCCCTCTCCATAGCTCACTCTGTAAACCTCCTTCTGGCTGTAGCCCTCTTTATAGCTCACTCTCTTCACCTCCTTCTGGCTGTAGCCCTCTCTCTAGCTCAGTCTCGTCACCTCCATCACTATGTAGCCCTCTCTATCACTGTGCTCCTCTCCATTTCTCTCAAGCTATTTCTCTGTCTTTATCTCCATCTATCCCTCGCTCTCTCGCTCCTCTACAGCCACCTGTCCCTGTGCCACATGCCAAGATGGCGGTTTGCCACCGCGCGCGCAAACACCCCCCCACCCCCCCCACACACACACACACACACACACTCACTCAACATTAACACTTTACACCCCTATCACATAAATCACCACATCTCAATGGACTTCACTTCTCTATTCTTCCGCCCGTCGTACCACGGGGGAAGAGAGCGCCAAGACACGTCCAAACGCATCCAAGATGCGGAGACGGAGACGACTCAAAGCCCCAAATCGCTCGATGGAATTACAACACCTCTGCCTTCCCACACTCTGGTTCCCGCTATAGCAGAGGTCTGCGGAGACAGGCCATACAGCCCTGCTGCCACAGACCTGGTTATAGCTGCATGGGATTGTGAGGTGTACACAACACCACCGTTCCCTGTCTGCAAAGGTCTGGCAGATGCTAACTCACACCGGGATGACCTGGATTCTGCAGCAGTTACTGGTACTGAATGTAATACGTATACTGTATATGCCACACTCCGGAGCGATAATAAAAGCTCATAGGAGTAGCCCACACATATATCGTTTGGATGGACTGTGTGGATCCTATGGATATGGTGATAAAAATGCATGCAATATTTATAATGCAGAGGCTCTCTACAAAACTACACCATACTAAACTACAGTACACTATGACACTATACTGAACCGTATTGCACGATGCTATACTATTATGCAATACTTTGTACCGTACTACATCATACTGTGACACACTGCGTAGCATACAGTGAAACAGCCATAGCAGTGTTCCAAGTGACAGGCTAAGCAGGCTATTTCACCACGGTATTACAACCCTGATCTGGGATCAATACCTGCTATAGATGGCAGCAGTGCTTCACCCTGACAGCACTGATCAATCAAAACATGGAACACACGCACACATGCACACACACAAACACACAGTACACACACACACACACACACACACACACAGTATACACCAGCTGACATGATACAAACCCCCACACCAGAGGTGTTGTTGGTGTGGGGCTCAGGACCCGAATGATCAGATCAGAGCCAGTCTGATGAACACCACATCCATCACCTGGGCTAAACCATGCAGGCATGGATCAATATGGATTGTGATGTGACATGTGATACACTTCCACCCATGACCAATACTTGGTAATGCTGACACAATGTGTCAGCAATTTGCGTTGTTCTATGCTAAATCTTGGACACAGAGGGATAGCAATGGCTTGGCACTCAAATTTGTGACACATGAGTCATCTGGAGATTGTGCTGAGGATGCTCTCTGGACAGAAGTCGTCTTTTTCACCCTGGTGTCAGGCCCACAACCACCAGAACCAGGGAGGGTACTGGTTATATCGGTTACTGGTGGTTGAGCCTTAATGATAGATACGCTTTCATTGCAATAGTTGTTGTTCTTGGTTACCTCTTGGAAGAGAGAGAGAGAGAGAGAGAGAGAGAGAGAGAGAGAGAGAGAGAGAGAGAGAGAGAGAGAGAGAGAGAGAGAGAGAAGAGAGAGAGAGAGAGAGAGAGAGAGAGAGAGAGAGAGAGAGAGAGAGAGAGAGAGAGAGAGAGAGAGAGAGAGAGAGAGAGAGGAGAGAGAGAGAGAAGACCCCCATTGATGTGAAAAAAATGAATAATTGAGTTAGCAGGAGGTACCCCAGGAGACGGAGAGAGCAAGAGAGAGAAAGAGTGGGGGGGGGGGGTTCCACATTACAGTGGAACTGCCACTCTTCAATCGACACACATAATCATGATCAAACACACACACACACACACACACACACACACACAAACGCATACATTTCCACATATCACAGCAGATGCTACTGCCGCATATAGTAGTATCAGGATAATTACGACTTAAAGAGGACTAATTAAGCACACACGCACGCACACGCACGCACACACACACACACACACACACACACACACACTTCATACCACACCAGGATGACTGCTAACCCGACCCACACTCACACACACTCGGATTACGCACAGGTTTACAGAAATAAACATGTACAAACACACACACACACACACACACACACACACACACACATACAGACACACCGTGTGAATGCAAAATGGGAAAAGATGGCTGCCACGGGGAATCTGTTGTGGTGAGATGGGAGGGCGATGGCCGAGGAAAAGTGTAGGAAAGTAACGCCAAGAATCAAGAAAAACCGACAGAGATTAAAAACAAATAAAGATCCCTCCATCCCTCTCTCTCTCTCTCTCCATCTCAGCTCGGCCCCATTCTATCACTCTGTCCCCCCCCCCCGTCCCCTCCCCCCCCAACCACATCCCCTCTTCACCTCCCCCCGCTGTTTATTGTTGCTATTCATCTCCCCTTTGCCTGTATTCTCAAGGGGTTTCCTCTCTTTCTCTCCCTCTCCTCCTCCTCTCCTTCCCTCTCTTTTCTCCAGCTCTGTCCGTACGGTTCCTTCCAGCTCTGCCTACCCCCCACCCCCCCTCTCTCTCTCTCTCTGTCTCTCTCTCTGCGACCCCCGCCCCCCCCATCCGAGCACCTCACCGCGGTGGCAACTGTGTAGTGCCGCACGCGGTCCTAACAGCTGCGTCCCTCCCCCCCCCCCCCCCATACCAAGCTGTGCTTGCTCTATACGCGCGCCCCGCACGCCAAACAAACCGCAATCCGCACATCCACCAAGGAGAGGACGTGTGCGTTGACGTCGCGCCGTCTCCGGCGTGTGACTTGTTGTGCGAGCGACGCGCACCCCTGCCAACCGACAGCCGTGACATCCTTACCCACGTCGCTCCTGCGCTCTGATCCCGCCGCTTGTTTGTGTACCCGACCAGGCGCATATGTGCGTGCGTGCATACGTGTGTGTCTGTGCGTGTGTGTGTGTGTGGGTGCATGCGAAAGGGAGCACTCCTTACCTGAGGCTTGGAGGAGGAGGAGGAGGAGGTGGTGGTCGCGGACGAGGACGAGGTAGAGGAGGGGGGCTGCGTGCGGCGCGGCCGGGGCCGGGTGGCCGTGTAGTGCCTGAGCGTCTGTCCCTGGGTGGGGAGCAGCTCCATGGGGAGGCTGGGGTGGATCCGGTGGCGGCGGCGGCGGCGGTGGCGGCGGTGGCGGCCCGGGAAGTGAGCTGGGGGGGGGGGGGGGGGGAAGGCAGGCGGGCCACCCCTGGCAGTGCTGGTGCAGGGGGGTGCTGAGGGAGAGGAGGGGGGGGGGAGGCCGCTGGGGGGTCCCTGCTGGGGGGGACCGTAGCCTCTCGCGGCGGTCGGCGCTAGCCTTCCGTCAGCAGCCCTCTCCTCCGATGCGGCGCGGGGAGCGCTGAAGGCGGGGAGGAGGGGGAGAGACTGGGAGAAGGACTGGCCGATGCGCCTGGCGCTCCTGCTACTGCCGGCTCTGCATCAACCTCCTCTCCCTCCCTCTCTCTCTGGCTCCCTCCTCCTCCTCCTCCTCCTCCTCTCACAGAGGGGGGAGGGAGCAGCAGATGGAGAGAGAGAGAGCGAGAGAGAGAGAGAGCAAGAGAGCGAGAGATGGGGGAGAAGAGGGAGGCGCGAGGGGAGGTGCCCGAGACCTGGTGGGAAGCCGGACTGAGGATGGGACAAACAGAGTGGTTGCCGCGGACGACGACAGCCCTCCCCACCCCCCCCCCCCCCGCCCCCCTTTTCCTCTCAGCTGTGGAGCGTTCCCTGTCTGTGTCCCGTGGGGAGGCTGCTGTGAGCTGGAGACACCCCCCTCTCTCTCTCTCTCTCTCTCTCTCTCTCTCTCTCTCTCTCTCTCTCCTCCTCGCTCTCCTCCGCACAGACCTGCACGCACACATTTGAGGGGGTGGAGTGAGAGGGAGAGGGTGAACACAAAGAGACCAGAGAACATTAATGATGATGAGGGAGACGGAGGGAGAGGCAGAGGGAGAGATACATTCAAGCAAATAAGCAGGAAGGTGGGGGGGAGGGTGGATTACGATGGCTAAAAGCTGCAGGGTGCTCCCAAAAGCCAACAGCCCCCCATCCCCCCCCCCCCCACACACACACACACACTCCCCACTCCCATCTCATCCCTCCCCCACTCTGGCCTGGGAGTCACTGGTGTGAAAGTAAGGGGCCCGTGCTCTATTTAGCCCCCCCCACGCGCGCACGCTAACACACACACTGTCTGGCTAAACGGTGCAAGTGTGGCTCAGGGAAGAGTAGCACTGGATTCTAAAAGCAACCTTCAAGTCTGACAAAGAGGAACCACTCATCTGTCATCAACGTCACGATGTTAATCAGAAGAAGCCACAGGTCATCCTACACACTTCCAGTGTTCCATGGAAATGGGATTCTCGTCCAGAGTTGGAAAGTCCAGATTTCCGCAGTGCCCTGCTGCGCGGTTGTTGACAACAATTCTTATTTTAAAACTGCAAAGCTAGCTATCCGCAAAAGGTTAAAGGTTAAAGTGTTGGCCACAGCCACCCCTGCATGTGGCCGTAGCCTTGCATATTTTACAGCCACTTCCATCAGAGCTCATGTATGACCCTCCAGTTTATGTATGATGTAAATACTTACACGCATTTAGTGTGCACTTTATATTTCCACAATGCTGCTACAAATCATTCTCCGTTGCTGCTTATTTTCATTCTTCATCTTACATTCTCCATTGCTGCTCTTACTGTTATTCAGTACTTATTGTATTTAATTTAATTGAACTGTTTTCTTTAATTTACCTTCCATGTTGGAATGGGCCTCGTCCAATACATTTCATTGGAGAGTATGACTAAGTGGTGCTGCACATTTGACAATAAAGGAATCTTGAATCTTGACCCAAGGTTCAAAGTGAATTGCAACATGCTTGCTATATAATCTAATCTAATAATTTTATATACAAATTGTTTCAATTACAAACATGCAACAGAAGACTTTATAGCCCCGCCTATATTGTTTTGCATACGATTGTATGAATCATAACATGACATGAGTCACCACAGCAACAACTGCATATTATAAAATATCAAGTGCTCTCTTTAATTAACTAGAAGTTGAAGACATCATTGCACTCATGGACCTGTTATACTTACTTGTATTCCTTCCGACCTACTTATTGTAGGTCAATAAAGACTTAGTAGAAATACAAGCAAGCCAACATTCAAATTCCACATCTGTCGTATGGAGAACCATAAATATACTAGACAGCCAGGGAAATTAAACATGTCACAGAACATCATTCATTCACTTCACAGTACAAGCAAAGCCAAATCCTGTGCCAATTCACATCTCACATGTTTCATAGATCAAATGGAAGTTTGTATTTACTTGTCAGCAACATTTCCTATTATAATATTCAATCACAACATACAGTATTCTACAATAAAAAGGCAAATGTGATAAACACGAAAACATTTGACAGATTTGTGTTTAGGCATAAAGCATTTCTGGACGACTACATTGAATCCTTCACCTCTCAACACAATGCAAGCGGGGTTCCCAAAAGGTTTTCCTTCCACCTCGAACAAAGCCCCGCTCTGCCCCCCCCGGGGGAACTGCTCATTCATCTCCTGACCACTTCCACCGGCTCTCCTGCTTCCCACTTCCACGGGCCCCATGAGCAAACAGAGCTGTCCCGTAGTCTTGGACCGGCAGAATCCTTCCTTACAATTCATTTTCATCTGTGACTGGTTGGTGGCGCTGCAGATTTGTCAGCGTAACAAAAAAAAAAAAAAAAGGCACCATGAAAAAAAGACGAGCTTGGTGGTTTGTTGTCTTCTGCGGTCCCTTTGGTGACACAGATCTTGAAGGAGTTTCATCTTCGGACCAGAGCGAAATGACAATGACTGAGGCTATCGGAAAAAGTCACGGATACACAGCATTGAAGACGAGCCACTGTGGAGGAGGACTGAAGCAGGAGAGCAAAAGAAGTTAAAAAAAAAAAAAAGTAATTTTCTCGTCTTCTTAATGCACTTTAACTGATGAGGCATCAGAATAATTTGAATAACGAAGATACCCAACTGTGCAAAAAGTTCAACATAATAGTTCACGAAATTAAAACGTAATACTTTAAAAAGACAAAAAGAAAAAAAACTAGGTAGCATTTTGGAGTAAAAAAAATTAAATAGAAATAAACGTGTTGATGGAGAGTAATATTTTCACTCACCATTTTAGTAACATCAGATTCACGCAATTATGCTTTGTTTTTACCGAATTTAAAGATTTGTCGGTTTTGGCAAACTGATGGATTATTTCAATACTGCTACTACCACTATTACAACTAGTATTATCAGATTGCAGCCCAAAGGCAATAAATAGTAGGCCTACCTATTGCCTGAGGACCGGACATAGAATTACAGATAATTAAGTAGTGAATCAAATATTATCACTTGAGACAAATACATTAGATTTATTGTATTCATCAATAAAATGTCCTCAATCAAAAAAGTAAAAGATTTTTAAAAAGGCATCAATTAGGGCACTTTGGATTAAACTGCAGGCCTAAACGTGCCTTTAATGTACCTTCAGAGGATGTCTCTCATAGATGAGCTGACACACCTTCCCATAAAAGGAAGACACCAAACACACCACCACAGAAGCTACACTGACATTGGGAGTCTTCAGACTACGGTATGTAGTGAATCGCCAACCTTTAGTGTAACAAAAAAAGCAGTTACTTCTATGGTGTCTAAAAGGCAAAGGGGCGTTGGGGGTCGCGGGTCTCTGCTGGCCAATCAATGTGCCAATCCCAGAGGTTTTAAGGGATTACTCTTTATAAATTATATATTCTGAGGGGAAGTGAAAGAACCGTGTCATTTCCATGGCCTGCTACTCGTGTCCCTGGTGCTCTCCTTCACCGACATGGAGGAACTCAGCCTGCTGCGAGCGCTGGACACCTTGGACTGAGCGCTGCTGCTGGACATGCGGCTGGACAGTCGACCTACAGACACAGAGGGAGGTGGACAGAGGTACAGACCGAGAGAGCAGGACAGACATGAGAGACAGAGAGAAAAAAGAAAACACAGAAAGAAAGACAGAGGGAGAGACACACAGACAGAGACACAGAGAGATACACAGGACAGACAGAGAGACAGACAGACAGACAGACAGACAGGGAGATGGAGAGGGTGAGCAGGTTGCCAGTATAGTAGGACACAGCACTTGTGACATTCGTAGGATAATCGTGGTTCAAAATCTACAAAACGACATGCAATGCATGTTTTAAATTTAGCGGACGCCTTAATCCAAAGTGTTTTTCAACACCAGGAAGGTATACAATCCTCGCGGCACCACGAAGCAAATTTTTTTGTGTCCCGGCGTGTCACGACACGTTGTAACCTCCGGGGGGCGGCAGTGCGCGGCTCTTACTGCTGGGGCCGCTGGGGAGCAGGCTCTCCTCCAGCTGCTGCTGGATCTTGTCCAGGTCGTCGCTGGTGAAACGCCACCTCCGCCCCGCGACGGCGTGGGGCGCGGTGGGCGACGGCAGCTGTGAGGCGTCGCAGCGCTTCTTCCTGCCGCCCGACGCCGCTGAGGAGGAGGGCTGGCACGCCGCCGGCAGCTGGCCCGTCAGTAGGCCCTCCCCAAACTTCTGACCAATCACCTTGAGGCCTGGAGGGCGGGGGGAGTGATCAGTCCGAGGGAACACTTGTCATCTCTTCAGAGTTCATTTTACACCCAATCACCGTGATGTTTTTTTTAGGTGGCATGCTAGTGTCGCGGCTGGGCAGTGCCAACACGAGGTATGCAAGGACCCGGTACCAGAAGGTACCAGAAGGTACCGGGTCCGGTACCGAGCCCGGGCCGGGAGGAGCGAGGAGGCTGCGGCGGTAGAACTCACCTCCAGACAGCATGAAGAGATTGTCGAACCCTCGCTGACACATGACGGTGGCCGCTTGGCTGGCTATCCTCTCGTCCTCGTCGTACACGATGATGATCTTGCCCGCTGCGTTTTTCTGTGACGCCGCGTTAAGGCCAAACGAGTCGATCAGTCGATCTTACTCAGGACACACACATGGGAAATCTACCTAAGCGTCAAACTGATGGGTAACAAGAAGCGGCCTAAAGGACTAGTCGACGAGTTGACCAACAAGCTACTACAGCTCTGCTTGGTTCTTTTATGCGAGGAGCGGCAGGATACATATTCCAGGACTTCCTTGGTGAAGGGGTTCATGGTCCTGGACAGCAGGGTAATGGGGTGACTGTTTGCTGTGGTGAGTGGGGGTACCCAAACAGTGGAACAGACAAATGACACATTAGACAGCGTGCGGTTGAGCATCCTCATCCCATACGATTTAGCAAGGCAGTGCTTAGCTAACACACTTTAAAAATGTTCCTCCTCCGCCTCACTCTTTCACAGAGTGACTCACTACCACCACGTCCCAACACGACAGAGTCCAGGCAACGGGCTCGGCCCTCCTACCTACCGCTGATGATGTGGCACTGGTCGTACTGGTCTCTGTCCCGCACGTCCAGCAGCAGGTAGGGGCAGTCCGGGTAGGGCCGCTCGGCCCACCGCGGGCTGGGCTCCGGGGTCAACCGCGCCGTCGTCTTGCCCCCGTTCCGTTCCAGATCCAGCTCCCCGACGCCGCCGATCACACTGTGTTGGTGGTGGTCAGAGGTGAAAGGTTACGGTAAACCACCGGACGCGGAGCTTAAAAGTATATATCGGCCGACAGCAATGTATTCGGGTGATGTGTGCAAGGTTCACGTCTGCAAGTTCCGCAAAGGTGGTCTGTGTTTGTTAACGAATTCTTTTTCAACATTTCCAAAACAAAATGTGTATCTATAACTTTTCTACACACACACGCTATAGGGAATTTAAATGTTAAACCTGACCAGACCACACAGTAGCATAGGCAGCATCCCCATGTATAATTGATTACACTTCTAAATCAGACACCGCTAGTGGGGGGGGTCGGTCCCCTGGCTGATATCCAGTTTCACTGCTGGGGTCCCTGGAGCCCGAGGTAAGTCCAGGAGAAGTAGTAAAGGGAGGCGTGTGTGTGTATCGCCCTAGTGTTTGAAAGCCTGGCTGCTCAAACATCACATGTTACAGCAGAGCTTATGCCATGAGGGCAGCAGTAGCTCAGTGTGTAGAGCGGGTGGACAGAGCGGGTCGTCCACTCACCGTAGGGTCGGCGGTTCGATCCCCTTGATCCCCCTCCTCCTCCAACTGTCCACATGTCGAACCCCCACAAAATGTACTGATGGTAAGTCGCTTTGGACAAAAGTTTACCCTTTATCACTGTCTGGGCGTTTACCTCTGCAGCGTGGACCTGGGGGGGCAGTGGGCGTCGCCCGCCTCACTGTTGAGCTCGGGGAGGCGGAGGGCGGTGGGCGTGGCCTGCGGGGAGCCGTCCGAGTGCTCGGAGAGAGGCCCCAGCTCCATCTCGGACAACACCGACAGACGGTCTGCAGGATCACAGCACCATGGGGGTGAACACACCCCGCTGACATCCATGGGTTTGATCCCGGCCCAATCTGTTCGGCGCCCCCTTGGGCAAGTTGTCCTAAATCCCCACCCGCCTACCCGCCCCTGACGGCATATGCGAATATTCACCTTGTCATTCCAAGTGCAATGAAAAATAAGCAAACATCAAAGCAGGTGGAATTCAGGGTTTTTTTTTCCTACTTTTTTTTAAATAGATGAAAAAAAAAAATTAACATATACCTTCTGGGCGGGGTGAATCTTCACCGTTCATGCCTTCATTCAGGTCTGATATAGATGCCACCTGCAGAACCTGCGTTTAGAAATATGGAGCAGAAAACATAAAGACAGGATGAGGACAATGAGGACAAGGAAGACAGAACCTTTGCACAAGTTACACAAGAAGCTCGGAGGGTAAAATTTAGTAGTGTGTGTGTGTGTGTGTGTGTGTGTGTGTGTGTGTGTGGGGGGGGGGGGGGGTGGAAAATAAATAATGATGATGTTATTGGAGCCAATGGTAATTGACTAAGACAAAAAAAGGCAGAGCACTCCATCACGGCTGTGGACAAATGTCCAAAAACCAGTTGGCCATCAATTATTCAACTCTGTAAAAGGATCTCTTGTATCCGTTTCCTACAAAACCAACATGGCTTAACAAAGTGGACAGACTAAACAAAAGTCTTAACTTACCAACTGGGCAAACGTTGTCACTTTTAGCCGCTTGAAGATTTCATCGTTACGGTAACGGTAATCTGAAACAAAGGAAAATGTTTTGGGAGAAAGTCCTGACATTAGACAGCATGTTTCCAGCTGCAACTTATTTACTACCTGTAGTGTAACAGCCAGACGCCTACAACAGGACAATGTAAAACCACCTGTAGCACTTCAACTGGACTTACTTTTCTTAATGTCCTCCAGCCTTTCCATGTACTTGGACAGACTGCATCCTGGCAACCACATTAAAGAGAACATTACTCAAACAATATGAGTTACAGAACACAGCCACCACCACTTGTATGGGCACACAACCATGCCCCTGTGTGTGTTTACCTGTGTCTAGCCTGGTTCTGACGTGTTGGTACTTGGGGTTCTGCGGTATCCTTTTCTTCAGGTACTGAACAGAGGCGAATGCTTCCATTTAATACGATTCTGGGGTTATGAGTGTCATTGGCAAAAGCATTCCAAGCTATCTAAGTGTGTCCAAATCAACAGTACACTTCGCTTCACCATTGACTTACATGGTGTTGAAAACCCTTGGCTCTAAACATGCTGACATCAGTGATGTTAACTAACTTACTAACGTTGACGTTACCTGTCGCTAGTCAACCCTGCAGTCCCATCTAAACAGAAATAGCCACTGTAGCGTACAATACTGCTATCACCGCAATGACAATACAACCCAATAAAAACGTAAAATTGACTACTTTACCTCTGTATTTCCAATGCTCCGCTTGGACGACATTGTTCCGACTTGAAATCAACATCAACGTCCCAAGTTGAACAAACTTGCCGCTGATTGAGCGAATTTATGCCACGGTCCAATCACAGGGGCCGATACTACCACGCCGTCTTTAACCATTTCCGCTCTGATTCGCGGACTAGTTGCTTAGCAGCGGAGGACGCCAATCTTGACGCCAAGCTCACTGTCACGACCAGGTTGGGTCCCTCCCTCCCCGATTCATCTGTGATCTACTAGCAATGTCTGAGGAGGCTTTCAGTTCAAACTGTCCACCTCTGACAACCATGGATCTACCCATATAAGATATTGTGAGACCGGCTTACAATATTACTCGGGTGGAGTAAGCGAGGTACAATGGCGTCTGTTATGGTGAGTATTGATTGATGTGAGTATGGGACGTTCTGTTGGACGTGGTATTGTGTCACAAAAGTATTGTTTTTCTTCCCGTGTGATGATATTTCAACAGGCTATTTGGCTAATATTCTAGCTCCATTAGTAGGGCTGCCGCCCTCACTCTCCAGTGTTTCCAAGACTATCGAGTTGTTTGTTTTGTTGCATTGAAGTGAAGTCACGATGTCAATAAACTACCTTCATAAAGTAGTGCCGAGTTTGACCAGTAAACTCAGAAAGTCCCACCTGTTTGAATGCGGTGTTCGTGTGTGTGTGTGTGTGTGTGTGTGTGTGTGTGTGTGTGTGTGTGTGTGTGTGTGTGTGTGTGTGTGTGTACTTTGCAGGAGGACCCCACCCTCGCGACACACTTCAGGGGACACACAGATGCTGTCACATGTGCAGACTTCAACCCCGATGGCAAACAACTGGGTATAGTTAATACTAGATAATACATAACAATCTATAATAGTAAGTTTACCTTTAGCCCATGACATTATCATTAGTGTTCTGTTTTATTTAATATTTCATAGTTATTGTCCTGATAAAGGAACGCTCTTTATAAGGGGATGACTCAGGACTAAAATCTGGCAACATCCCCACCAAATGTCACTATGTCTGCAGCCACTGGATCGGTGGATAAGAGCCTGATGGTGTGGGACCTGGCGCCCAATGCTCCGGCTTTACGCCTCCTGGGCCACCAGGAGGCGCTCACAGATGTCCAGTTCTCCCCAGCAGGAGACCTGGTGGCCACCTCCTCCATAGATGCCACTGTCAGACTGTGGACACTGTGCGGGTAAGGCTCCAATCTGTCCTGATGGGTTTGTATTTAATTAACTTGTTTCGGGAAGCAGTAGCTCAGTGGGTAGAGTGAGTGGACAGAGCGGGTCATCCACTAACCACAGGGTTGGCGGTTCGATCCCCTTGATCCCCCACCTCCAACTGTCCACATGTCGAACCCCACAAATGTAGTGATTGTAAGTCGCTTTTGTTTGTAAGTCTGCTAAATGCCCCCTTTACTCTTTATTGATTGTAGGCTTGGATTGTTCTCAGGGTCGTTGAGAGGCGACCCTGAAGGGCTCCTGCTAAATGACTAAATGTAAGCGGATAAGAAATAGCTTTTCTATCACTTTTATCCATTGCAACTAACTTACTAGACCCTCTTGTGGGTACTCTATTCTGGTTGGTGTATGCGAAGGGTGATAGTGAGGAGATTTTTGTTGATGCTGAAGAACAAGAAGTGCCAGGGACTCTATATAGTTTAAGCTGAAGTGAATGTTTATTGGTCTCGTATGAGGAGAAGGAGAGGATTTCATCGAGCAAGAGATTCGTGCGTGAATCTTCCTCAGTTCCTTCTGCCTTCTCCCGGAAACACAGTGTATTACATACAAGTCTCAAACCGGAACAGCATGACAGGAGTGTCCCATTCTGATTGGCTTATAATGTATAAACATTACATGTTACCAAGCAGATTTGACATGACATAGGTGTATTCTTCAATCACTTTATGTTATGTCTCCAAGTTCCAGAGAGCCAGACTTAATGTCGCCAAGAGGAATACAATCTTCACTATGTCCTTCTTCAGAATGTCAGATCAACCTAACCGTACCATTGCTAGATAATATTTTTCCTAACAAAGGGCATCTGGAAAATCACGTGTATAAGTGTGCGTGCGTCTCTCTCCTCTTCTTAGCGAAGGAACGTCTGAGGTGTTCAGAGCACACGCCTCGGCCGTTCGCAGCGCCAGCTTCTCCTGTGATGGCCAGTGTCTGGTGACGGCGTCCGATGACACGGAAGTCAAGGTGTGGAGTCTCCCGCTCCGGCGCCTCCTCTACTCCCTCCAGCAGCACAGCGCCCCGGTCCGCTGCGCCAGGTAAGCCCCGCCTGGTAAGCACCGCCTGTGGCGTTGAGGGGTGAGTCTCACCCATCTGACAAATTAGATTCATATCTGAAGTGAGAGGCGAACTGATGGCAGACAGATTTGTCACACAGATTGTGTTTTATTTATGTTACATTTCCATTTAGTAGACGCTTTTATCCAAAGCGACTTACAGAGAGTACATTTGTCATAGGAAGGTGAAACATTTCATTTCTGCTAATACAGTAAGAAAGTCACCAGAACAAGTTTCAAGCATTTCAATTGCTAGGTTAACCATTGCTAGTACACAACATCTCTGAGTAAGTCCCAAGATACAATGAGCGATCAAAGTGCCAAGACGTACAACATACAAGATGAGGGCAGGGTTTTTTGGAGGGATGTTATGCAGGGTTCAGGTGAACTCTGAACAAGTGAGTCTTGAGTCTCTTCCGGAAGAGGGAGGGGTGATGTTTTTGTTTTTTTAAGAATGGGGGTTTTAGAAGGAGCATTCTTCTTAGGTTTTAAGAATGCTCTCTCTCTCTGTGTGTCTCCCTCCTTATCTGTGTGTGTGTGTGTGTGTGTGTCCCTCCCTCTCTGCAGGTTCTCTCCAGATGGTCGTCTCATTGCCTCCTGTGGAGACGATGGGGCGGTGTGGTTGTGGGACGCGACCAGCGGACAGTGCGTCACCTGCTTCACAGACTGTGGAGGGTAGGAATGGATTCAGGCATATTCCCTCTTTACAAAGTGAACCCGATTACCTATTGCTGAACTACTGTCAAAATATATTTATCATCGGATGGATACTTGTTGTAAGTCGCTCAGGATAAAAGCGTCTTATGCAATTTCCCTCAGGGATCATTAAAGTATGTCTGTCTCTCTGTCTGTCTGTTAAATGCCCTGAATGTGAATAGATGGATGATAACATCTTTGATAATCTCTAATGTCACATAAGCACTAATGTGTAATCACATGTAATGTGTTTCTTTATTGGTTTCCTGAAAGCAAGCCCATCCCTTATTCCAGTCATATTTTTTATTTCAATTGGGGAGACATGATGACCCGGCCAAGCCAGTTCATAAATGCATTCATAAACCTCATGTGTGCATTCATAAACCTCCTCCTTAAAAGCCCTTCCAGCCATGTTGCTGTTGTTATTGTTTTCATTGTTCCCTGTGTGCACACTCCATGAGCAGTAAAGCTATGACATGATCAGATTTCAATCTTTCCCTCCCAGTTCAGCCGTGTTCGTGGACTTCAACTACAGCGGGACGTGTGTTGCAGCGTCGGGACAGGACAGCTCCCTGAGGGTCTGGGACCTCAGGACCAACAAGCTCACACACCTCTACCAAGGTGGGCCCTGGTCACCCCCCCAAGGCAGCCGCGGCCTACTGGTTAGGGCTTCGGACTTGTTACCGGAGGGATGCCGGTTCGAACCCCGACCAGTACGAATGGCTGAAGTGCCCTTGAGCAAGGCACCGACCTAACCCCTCACTGCTCCCCGAGCGCCGCTGTTGCAGGCAGCTCACTGCATCGCGTTTAAGTGTGTGCTTCACCTCATTGTGTGCCCCACCATCACTGTGTTCTGAGTGTTTCACTAATTCACGATTGGGTTAAATGCAGAGACCAAATTTCCCTCGCGGGTTCAAAAGAGTAATTCTTCTTCTTATTCTTCTTCTTCCACGCTCAACCACCCTCAGTGTCATTAGTGTGATTACCTTCTTTTTTTTGTGTCTGTATGTGTCTTTATGTGCTTTAGTTCACAGTGCGGTGGTCAATTGCTTTTCCTTCCACCCGTCCGACAACTACCTTATCAGCGGCTCCAGCGATGGCACGGTCAAGCTGGCAGACCTGCTGGGGGGCGACGTCATGTACACCCTCCATGGACACAAGGTGGCGCTAAAACACCACATCTCTTGTAACTCCGTGTGACCTAAAATGGCTTTCATGATCGACTAGATGAAACTGGACTTTGAAAGGAAAAATGTGTAACATGTTTTCAGTTGGTAATATGTGTATGACTGATTTGACTCCTACTTCAGCAAATAATTCTGATAATAATAATACCCGCTTATGTTCTCTAGAGCAGTGGTTCTCAACTGGTCTGGCTTCGGGACCCACCATCACCGCTTAATGACAAGCCGCGACCCAAATCAAGGAAAATGTTTAACTTCTCAATTTTATTTAACATAGCAACACTTCAGTACTGTACTATTAAACTATGCAGTCACTTATTCAGGCAATAAAAAAGTAGATGGCACCCTGCTGCTTAAAAAATCCTCTTCAAAATAAAAGCACAGGATTTTTTTCTTAGATTTTTTTGTTGTTGCCCGGACAAGGCCCACCAGTTGAGAACCACTTCTCTAGAGGGGTCCATAGAGTGGTCTCATTCATGTTAAATTGGAGTATCACACATTGTCACACAACAAGATGCATTGACATTTATAGTTGATGCTGCTGTTGTTGTCTTGTGTTCAGGGTCCTGTGCTCACGTCAGTCTTCTCCAGGTCAGGGGAGGACTTTGTCTCGGGCGGAGTGGACGGCCAGGTGGGTCTCACGGGGGGGGGGGGGGCTGCACTCCAAAGAACCAAAGAACCTCTTGTCACCCGGCTCAGTGTGGCTGCACCGATGCATTCCCAAGCCGATTCACGCAGTCCCAAGCCGATTCACTGGCCACCGTCAGGGGAGGGACATCCGGACGTTTAGGAAGCGAGAAGCATCACGCTCCCTACGTCTCTCTCTCCTGTTTCCGCAGGTGTTGGTGTGGAGGACCAACTTGGACTGCAGGCCGCACCGGGACGTCCTGCGCGGGCACAGCCGCAGGCGCATGGCGGACCTCACGCCCCGCCTGGCAGACCTCCACCCTGGGATAGCCCGCTTCCGCCAGCCCCTGCCCTCCACCATAGAGGTCAGCCCCGCCCCCCTCTCTGTTTGGAGATGAGGCGGAAGTCATGTGGGGTTGACGACCGGGGTCTGTTTAGAATTACTGGGCCGGTTGCTCAGTACGTTGAGGGGAGCCAGTTTTTACCACGGGGTGTGAGGTACATTGGGTCATTGCATGCCAATTTAAAATGTCGCCACTTCTGACTGCACACGGGAGAGGTTTGTCTACAGGGCTTTCTGACTTACTACTACTACTAATTATATTCAGTTGTCAGTTGCCGTTTGGTTAGGTTTAGGCAACCTGACTACTTGGTTAGGTTGAGGCAGAAAGCCCTGAACCGAAGGCAAACCCTTCCCTCATGCCTTGTGACGCCACACAAATACCTTCCCCTGCGTATGACCTTATGTTGGAGATTTTTTATTTTACAAATAACCCCATGAGATGTGCTCTGTACTCCGTACTCGAATACAGTATAATCGTGAATATGATTATTGAGCCTGAATTGACATTAAGGTGCACATAGAAGCATGCTGACTCTCCCTCTCCCTCTCTCCCTCTTTTTACTCCCCTCTCCCTCTCTCCCTCCCTCTCCCTCTCTCCCTCCAGATTGGCACCACTCTGGTGGACATCGTCACTGAGGACCCTCACATCATAGAGCAGACCTTCTATACCTCCATGGTAGGTCCTGACAAACAGAACCAATCCGGTCGATTTGAATTAAACAAAAAGCGATTGAGAAACAATCCCACGTTTTGATTAAAAAATATTTCCTACAAAAAAAACGTTGTTCACGCAATCAAGCCTATACAATTTTGAACAAATCTGAGTGGATTGTGTAAAAAAATACACAAATGCTGCAAGTGATGCTGCAATGGTCCATACAGCCACCAGGTGGTGATGAGAACCAGTCTATTCCATGCTGTGGGTTTTTTTCTGAATGGTGTCAGCTGTTGACAGAGAGTCAGTTGCCTGGCTGTAGTCACACACTCACTATATGCATGATGTTTGCATCACATTTTGGTGTTGGAAACATATTGTTGAAATAAAATGCGGGCAGGACTGTGTCAAGGCCAGCTTGGGCGTTTGACTCCCAGTCCAAAAGGTACCTGGTTCGATCCCCAATGTCCACATCCCTACCTGTAATCATGTAAGACTAACCTCTACCTGATCCTAAAGAGTATCTGTACCTGAATTCTGTGTGAGTGGCTTTGGATAAAAGGGTTGGAATGATTAAATGTTAGAATGTTTGAATGACAACTATTGTATCATATTATATTGTAATATATTACTATACTAGGTATTATTTTTACATCAGTATTTATATAGCAGTTTATAATAATTAAGTCGCAAGGTGACTCAGCCTTCAATAAATCACCCATACACACATGAAGATACATTCCAACCAGAAATCCAGTATTCTTTCAAATTGCACCTTATTGTTTTGACCTTTGGCCTCTAGAGAGCCAGCCACCTCTCAGACCTGTTGTTGCTACAATGGCGTAAAGCTCATGTTCTGTCATGAGCTGTTCTAATCCGGTTCTGAACCCTGAACAATGGAACGCTAGTGTGCACGTTCCTGTCATTCATTTTTATTAAATCCACGTGCTCTTGCGGTAGAATGTGAAAAAAAAAAAAAAAAAACCCTCCTCTCTTCCCGCTACCGGATTGGGCAGAAAGCTGACGTGGGCGTGGCATAGCATTCCACGGCTCCAATGACACTTTATTTACAACTGTCACCACCATTCACAACAATTTTACGACCAACTGCCATCAATGCCTCGACGCCCAGCCCTGTGTACCGGGATTGGGGACATACGGTACCTCTAGCGAGGGCTTCTGCTGGTGCCTGTATAAGGAGTGAGTGTAATAGTTCACGCCTTACCTGTATGGTTATGCGTTTCAATGCCCTACATATTTTCACGTAGAGCACTATTAACAATATTGCATGCAGGATTCACATGGCTAGGCGCCATCACCCCCATGGAGTTATCAAATGAACTGGTGCTTTTGAGTGAGTGAGTGAGTGTGTGTGTGTGTGTGTGTGTGTGTGTGTGTGTGTGTGTGCGCGCGAGCGTGCGTGCGTGTGTGCGAGCGCGTGCGTGTGTGCGAGCGCGTGCGCGCGTGTGTGCTAGTGAGGTACGGCCCACGTACACAGATCAGGCGGCCCGCTGCCGTTCCCTGCTTAGGAGGGGGCGCCATTACGTGGCTGAAGCCCCACCAATCAGCGTGCGGCGCGCCCCCCCCAAAACAAGCCACCAGAATAGCAGCAGTGGAGGAGAGCGAGCCTCCGCTGCGCTCCATTCAAGGCAGACATCTGTATGGACGGACGCACACATCCGGGTCTCCCCTCTGTTGTCATGTGACTGCGGTAATCGAATTAGGTTTGCGTAGCGTTAATCCCCCTCAACGGGCGGACTCCCAGAAGAGGGAGTACGGCGTAATGTAATGTAATGAAATGTAATGTGATGTGGTTTGCCGTAATGGTGGCGGTGATAATGATGTCATCACGACCTCA
>JAXIVH010000020.1:1605582-1630582 GCA_036785325.1 Urophycis tenuis | reverse complement strand
TTAAAACGTCTGCGCTGCGCCTCCTCTCGCTCACCCCGCGTCCCCCGCGCTCACCGACACTCCAGACGCTCCCTCCCTCCCGCCGGCGCCCCGGCTCGGCTCGGCCCGCTGCTGCAACTTGACATCCCGCAAGGGACACCGACACCCCTCACCCACCCCCCCACCCTCCGCCTCCACCCGCTAGCTAGCCAGCCTGGTGAAAGGCTAGCCCCTGCTAAAGGCTGCCATGGACTTTAGCACCAGGCTCCCCTCCCATCTCCCCCTCCCTCCACCACCCCTACCCCCCGCCCCCTCGCCACCCCCCACCGATCAGCTTGCCCTTGTGCCTCTCGGTCATGCCCTTTCTCGGGGGGGGGGGGGGGGAGTACACCCGCTGCGATTCCTAGGGCTCGGGTGCGCCGACACCCCCGGGATAGCGCCGGCCGGCTAAAAATAGCCCCTCCGCAGGGTCTATTACCGGTACAAGGGGGACACCTGAAAGGCGAATGATGCATCGTCGGTGTGGCATGGACCCCATCCTGTCCCCCCCTGTGTCCTCCGAGCAGCCGTTCCTGTCTCACTAGCCCCCCCTGGGAGGCGATGGAGGGTGTGTTGCCGGCGATGGGGGGGGGGGGGGAGCTAAAGATAGAATCGGAATGTTATACACATGAGTGCACACGAAGGCATTTGATTGGGCCGCTTAGGCTTCTGTCCCGAAGGGTGAGGTCATCGTTGTGGCGACGCGCGTCGAGGGCGTTTCTTTGACGACAGCGTATGTGTACGTTGACGTGGTTGAAGCGGCTGTCGCTGCTGTGTTTGACTTTGTTTGCCCACCTGTGATGAGGTCCACAGCAGCACCTTACAGGCCTACCATTAGCTCCTCTATCACACAAGGGGGGGGGGGGGGGGGGGGGGGCTATAGTTAGCATACATATTCAGTCACATGTCATGCAATCCGAGTTGATTCAGGAACGCCATACCTTTGTGTCTTATGTCATGACGATGTAATGGTGCGTATTTATTAAAGAGTATATATACTTACTTGCATCATCTTGCCGGCGTGTTAAGTTAAGTTTTATTTTACCCATGCGCTGTATATTAAAAAAAAAAAAAAAAAGTTTAAGTTAATTTTATTTTATTTTTTTACACGGCTCAGCATAATCCCAGTCTGACCTCATGTTCATTTTTTGTGAATAACATATTAGTGAGCGTGATGCTGAATCGGGGCGAGGGGGTAAGTGCCAAGTCCTTAAACGCGTGTGGAGGCGGTGAGGGTGGAGGCGGTGAAGGTGGAGGCGGTGAAGGTGGAGGCGGGTGGTGGGCAACACGTCCGGTGTGCCGCCGTTTATGCCTACGTGCACCAGCCGGTGTTGTGGTTGGGGACAGAAAGGGAAGGTACCCTGGAACCCAACACTGCCACAGGACCTGCCCCTCCCCCTCCCCCCCTCCCCTCCCCTCCTCTCCCCTCCGAGCCGCCTCCCCCCCCTCCCCCCCTGGTCTGACTGACAGGAGGGGCATCTGTTAGGAAGCCATCCGTCTCGCCCCGCGCCCCACTGTCCCGCCTCTGCCTCGGCCTTTCCCGGATTCTGGTTTAATGGCCGCGCTTCCTGTTTTATGTGCAGATCTCTTCCTGTGTTGTCCCTGCCTGTCTGCTTTCCTGTAAATCTCGCCCGCGTATCCCCGTGCGTTTTTTTTTGGAGGCGTCAGTTCATTTTATTTATTGTTCCTTCTCCTCGCTCTTTGTTCCTATTGGTCCCCAGACAGGAAGTGAGTAGGAGTTTCTCCACTGCAGGAGAAATGATTGCTTTATGAAGGCTGTTGCCTGTGTCAGGGACGGAGGCTTTATTATTCATATTATTATTCATATTAATATACATATAATTATTATTAATGCTTATCGTATTCAATGTAGGATTTGGTGCATTGCAGCCCTAAGAAGATTTGATCTTACCCTGTAACATGTAAAAAGCAACGGTTCGGTGTTGCGGCCTTGCCCCCGGGCGACAAAAGGACGACAGGACAGGACACGATGACCTTTAACCTTTTGGGGCGCATAACATAACCCGAGCCTAACACACAAGCCGAGGCACTTTACCCACCTACAGCTCCGCGCTCTGCACTCTGCGGATGGCCCTTGTGACCTCTCCAGTACACACGTTGGCTATATTGGATCAAATACTGGAGGAACCAGAACCAGAACCCGCTGTGACGCTGTCCTCGGTGCACGTCGTGGGCCCTCCACCGACGGGGGGAAAGACAAAGCGACAAAGCTACGCCGTGTCGCGGCGGCGGCCCTCAGCGCCGCTGGAGACTGTAAACAAGGCTACGCCGCGAGGTGTTCCTTCCGTGCCCTTTGACCCCCTCGCGGAGATCCCTTTCCTGCTCCGTGACCCCACAATTCCTCCCGACTCCCACCTGTTCCCCCCGGCTCTGCTCCCTCAGTGTTCAAAGTCACACAGTCAAGGGGGGGGAGAGAGGGTTCCTCAGGCCAACCGGAGCCACGGTTTAAAGGGTGAGGTTGAGCCCTGCATACAGTTGTAGGCGAGAGACTTGCAGAAACACTCAATAACACGCTCTGTCCAACAGGCTGTGAAACTGCATGACGAGGACTAGCGTAGCTTGGCTGGCGGGGTGGCGTGAGTGTGAGAGGTTCAGGGAGTGTCCATTTTAAGTTATAAAATGTGATTTTTATTGATAACATTATTGAACTCACTATCGGTCAGCATTGACTACAAAATATATGTCAAAATTTTTTTGAGGCACGCCAGTTGAATTATTTTAATTATTACAAAAAAAGTATTGTATTGAGTATGCAGTTATTTCATGTAAATCTAAAGAAGAGTCATGTAAATTCTACGGTAGGACATTGCGTCCGTAGCAAAGGTCTGTTGTTTGTCGCAGCTGTCTGTAACTCAGCAAACCACAGACCGCCGACCGCCGCGACGGACCGATCGGTATCGAAATGTTCATCGAGTCTGCGTCATGAGTTCCCAGCGTGGCAGAGCAGCAGAGCGCCACTTTGCATGCCACTGCTGGCCGGCCGATAGGGAAGTGCTGTGAAGGGACCAGCACGTCAACGTGAGCGGGACCTGTTTAAAAGGATTAACCTCCTGTTGCCCAGGGGATGTGCAGCTGAACCCAGGGGATCTGGCGCAGTGGGCTGATCAGATTGAGACCCTCTCTTGGGTTGACTTGTTTGTTTTGTTTTTTTAACCTTCATTTCATTTTGGGTCAACACAAAACCAAAACCAGACTCCATTTTTTTTTTTTTTTTTTTTTTTTACCATGATACCATTTTTTACCACCATAGGGCGGCAGTAGCTCAGTGGGTAGAGCGAGTGGACAGAGCGGGTCGTCCACTCACCGTAGGGTCGGCGGTTCGATCCCCTTGATCCCCCCTCCCCTTCCAACTGTCCGCATGTCGAACCCCACAAATGTACTCATTGCAAGTCGCTTTGGACAAAAGCGTCTACTAAATGCCCCCTTTACCCTTTAGCATGAAAAGTTAGTTGAAGTCTACCGCAGGTCGGAATCAGGGCGTGGTTCTGTTTGTGACTGGGGCCTCTGTTGTCGGGCCTTTTTTAAATCCAAATTCCATGTTAGAGGTTCTTAAGTGTGCCCGAGCGGCAGTTCTCCTTGCTATGCATGGAACTCGGTAAGGGTCTCTAGCCAGTGGTCTGTCCCCCTACAATAAGGCTAGCTCTGGGTGCTAGTCTCATTGGAGGGTATTACTTTCGTCAGTGCGTTTATTGTGAATGGCCAAGTAGCGGTTCCCACAGGTGCTTTACAGTCCTTCGGGCTTTGCTCAAGTGCTAAAGCTGATTAGCAGGCATTTGTGTGGAAACCTAGCTTAGCCTGGAATCCCAAGACGCAGAAAGGCTCGTGTCTCGTGTTTCGCCAGCTTCCTGTGTGTGAATCTGCTGATGCCTGTCAAAACACACACACACACATGTTTGTGTGCATGGAGTCTAGCCTTTTGGCCCATTGTATGTCCTTAATAACTTCCTTTTGTGAGTTAAAAAAAACCATTCAGAAACTGGTCTTTGTGCTCCGTCACCTTCTCGTCTGAATGTCTCAGCGGGGCCGAGGATGGATCATAAAGTGCTGAATTTCCTGCTCCCAACGCTTTGAGTCGAAACCGTTGGCTTTGTTTCCACACCTCGTGCGCCAGTCTCACAGAAGTCAAAAAGCACTAAATGTATTTCCAGACACGCCAAGATATTCAGCGTTTAAAAAAATTGAATGGCTCTTTTCGGTCTGCCCTCATATTATTACTTTTTACTTTTAAGCCAGGGAAGCTTTTTTTAGTCCTCCTTTAAAAAAAAAAAAAAAGGAAAAGGGCATTGTTCAGGAGAATATTCATCACTCAGAAAGCACTGCGGAGGACTCCTCTCCTACCCTGGCTCCCCGTGGAAGCTCTGGGCCAAGGCTCTGCTCCGCTGGCCCTTGGCAGAACCCGCTGTGTCTGAGCAGGCTGCCCGACTTTTCGGGAATCCTCCACCGATCCACCATGTTGCTACGGCTCGCCGTGTCCCCGACTGACCCCCCCCCCGGCGGTGGACTCCTCCTCCTGACCGCGGGCTGCTGCCCACGGGCCTGGACCTTCTGCTCCACTGCAGCACCGGCCCTGGTGAAGGTCATAGGAAACCTGTCTACATTAATGATAACGTTACTCACGAGAAAAATGTTTGATTCCACGCCAGGAACTCCTTGCGCATAGGAACGCCAAGTTGAGTTAAATTGAGTCGAGGTGGGGAATTGTACCGCCAACCCTCCGGTCAGCGGACAACCCGCTCTAACCACTGAGCTGTGCCGCCCAGTCTACAGCTGGAAAGCAATTAGCGAAGGCAAATGTGACAATTGGAAAGCTAGGCTCAATGTTATCTCTATGAGAGTTGTTTACATTTTGTAATCGGAAATATCTCCAAAAGTTTACAAAAATAAAAAAATACATTGCACAGCCATACGGAAGTAGGCCTTTGTAATACATTTTAAGTGAAATCTCGGGGTTCAGTCGTTTAGCTTCCATTAATTGCACATTTTGGTGCGAAGAAGAATAATATGACGAAAAGCGATAGCTAGATATAAATAATAAGATACATGTAAAGGTCAAAGCTTCTTCATCCCTAACGTAATGACCCCCCATGTCACAGCAAGGTTTTTCCCACCATGGATCTCTTTGCACCACATTGATTTATCGGGGGACCGTATTGTCTCTGGATGGGTTTTCATTCTCAGAATCACATCATTTCTTACCACAGGGGTGGCTGCAGGGGGAAAAGTTCTCAATACATTTTGGACAAAGTGAAAACAGCTGCATTGCCCAGGTTAAAAATGCAGTGTGAGGGGGGGGGGGGGCATCGGCCTATTGAAGTTCCATTCACACCACCAGCACCACCACCACCACCACCCTCACCTCCATCCCCCGGGGGCCTCACTCTACAGGCTATATTTGACTGGCTAAGTGAGCCTAATGAAAGGAAGTCGCCCAATTTATCCCTCTCCCTAACTCGATTCAACTCTCGCTCTCTGCGTGCACTCTCACCGGCTCCCTTTTTTTTAAAATCCAATTTGACCCTTCGGAGAATGGGCCGGCCCACTTCAAAGCGTCCACAAACTCTCTCTCTCTCTCTGTCCTCTCTCTCTGTCCCTCTCTCTCTCTCTCTCTCTCTCTCTCTGTCCCTCTCTCTCTCTCTCTCTCTCTCTCTCTCCTCTCACTCTCTCTGTCCCTCTCTCTCTCTCTCTGTCCTCTCTCTCTGTCCCTCTCTCTCTCTCTCTCTCTCTCCTCTCACTCTCTCTGTCCCTCTCTCTCTCTCTGTCCTCTCTCTCTGTCCCTCTCTCTCTCTCTCTCTCTCTCTCTCTCTCTCTCTCTCTCTCTCTCTCTCTCTCTCTCTCTCTCTCTCTCTCTGTCCTCTCTCTCTCTCCTCTCTCACTCTCTCTGTCCCTCTCTCTCTCTCTCTCTGTCCTCTCTCTCTCTGTCCCTCTCTCTCTCTCTCACTGCCCCTCTCTCTCTGACTCTCTCTATATATATATAAACGGCATCCTAGCCCCTGGAGAAGCGCGGCCTCGTGACACTTTTACGGGCCTGTCTAATCAGTCTGCGGTGAGTCCGGGCTCGCGGCGCGCTGTCCTCCCCCCCGCTCGCCCCTGCCGCCGCGGTTCAATCGGGTTAGGCCGGCCGGCCGGAATCAAATTACCCAGGCTGCCCCGCTTCCAGGATGTCAGACGCGCTCCTGTGATCTCCAGACCGCGCCGCCGCCGCCGTCGTAAAAAAAAAAAAAAAAAAAAAAAAAACCCGCGCGAGGCGATGTGTACGGACAGCATGTGTAGGGCTATTTATAGACGTACAAAACCCCTACACACACACACACACACACACACGCTATATTTCAGACTACTGTCTTTGCGTTCAATGACGCCGGCTATTGATAGCCGCGTGTGTACGCATATGTACAGTACGTACACAACCGCATTTGTGTCGTGTGTGTGTGTGTGTGTGTGTGTGTGTGTGTGTGTGTGTGTGTGTGGTTGTGAGCGACGGTGGTGCACGGTACACACATTGTGTACCCGCGCGGTATGTGTGTTTCTATATATAGCCATCCATACATACCACATACTCCATAAATAACCAATAATGTGTGTGTATATATAGCCAGGGGGGGGGTTTGGGTGTCCTCTTATATGTTGCGTTGGCCTTCCAGCAGAAGGTCTCTCATTCCCAGAATGCCGCAGCCCTTCCAGCGTGACCCGGGTCTTCCTGTTTCCTGCCGCCATCTGCCACGCTCGCCCCCCCGTTATTTACGAGGGACCCGGCAGCCCGATCCTGACCCCCTCTTCCCCCGAGGGGCTAAAATTAGGATCGCTATGCTGTACCTTTTTCCGAAGAGGCCATGTTTGAAGCCCCCTGTTTTCCCTGTTGGAAACCATTGACCCCCCACCACCACCGGCGCTGCCCCAACGCGCCCACAATCGCTGTGATGCATTTGCGCGTGCGGGGTGGGGGGGGGCGGGGGTTAACTCATTTGTGACGCGGTCTCCATTCCATTGTGCTGCAATAGCTTTAGCAATGGTTCCAGTGCACCTGAACTCATTGCTGATAATCTCATGGCCCATGCGCTAGTAATTACCGGCTCTGTGCAGGGTTTTTTTTTTCCTTTCTTTTTCCTGGAAAAAGAGGTGAAGAGGTGGTTAAAGGCAGGCCGGGGATTTGGACGAGGTCAGGGTGGCCACAGGGGGTAGAGGCTGTGGACACGTTTGCTTGTATGTAACGCCTGGTACTTGTTTATAGGGGGCTCCGATGAAGACTGATCTCAGGTTCTGATTGAGGACGAATACCCGTGACCCGTTTAATTCCAGCAGTTGGGCAAAAATAATGAACAAATGAATGAATGAATGAAGGAATTAACCAATCTAGCCGAGGTGAATGGTAGATCAATGGATCTGCATTTGTATTGATTGTGAAGGGATTGTGCGGTATGAAGTGAAGTGGCATGTGAGTGAGTGAATGGGTGAATTGAATCAGTGGTGGGGGGTGGGGGGGTGGACATGTTGACCTCTGACCTTTCGAACTGTGTTATCTTTTGCATCCAGGCGGAAGGAAGTCTGCGAGGCTTTGGTTTTTTTTGTCGGAAGCTGAACGCATGCCTCGTCTATTTTCGCACTTCGCATTAATTAACGCATTACATACGTTTCAATGTTTTGGTTTCGATCGATCTTCGGTCTTTCGAACACACACTCGCATGCTCTCACACACACACACGCAGACACACACACACACACATACACACACACACGCACACACACACACACACGCACACACACACACACACACACACCCCGATTGAGGCATGTGTTTGCCCCCCACTGGGGGAACATAAAGGGCACATGTAGCTGTCCTCCTGGGTGGGGGGGGGGGGGTTGAGGGGGGCTGCGGCCCAGCAGGGACATCATGCCACTCTGCTACTGCTGTCAATCAAGTGCTGCAGCCCTCCGGCGTAGACCCTACCCCCCACCCCCCCTTCTCCCTCCCTCCCTCCCTCCCTCCCTCCCTCATTCTCATGCGGTCGCCGATCAGCCCGCACCATTGAGGTGGTTCTGTGAATGATGTGTGTTCATTTATCGTACGTCAAGTCGTTTTTTTTTTTTTCCGTCGTTGCCTTTTTTAAAGCACAGGGCAGCGTAGGGTAGAGATTGCCGTCGTTCAGTCAATTCACATATTTTCGTTCCGTTTCTAATTCACCGAGATCCAGCGAGGTCACCCCAAGGCTCTGGTATAATCCCAGTAAGAACGGTGGCTGCTCAGAGGCAAACCCCTCACACACACACGCGGGCACGCTCTGAACTCTAGATTCAGTCTGTCTACGTGATGACGACGCTGGTTTTCTGTTTGATTTACCCCTGCAGCGTCCCGGGCTCTCTCTCTCTCTCCACACGGGGCAAAGATAACGCGGCTCAATGCCCACATCGGGTTAGAGGTGGATGTTCGTCGCAAGAACTCTGCTTGGCGTTCACCACCATTTTGATTTCTGGCTGCAGGGATTTCCTCAGAGCGTATAAAGCCGAACGCGAGGAAGCCCAACGGGAAGCGCGGCTGTTTGGGTGGTGCGACGAGGTCGGCTCGGTCTGGAAGCTGACTGTGTGTGTGTGTGTGTGTGTGTGTGTTTCTCTGCCCTTGTTTTATTGAACTCCTTGCCGGTTTTGTGTCCACACAGTGTACAGGAGGGAGGTCCGGTTCCTGGGGGAGGGTTAAGCCTCCCGCGGCCTCATCCCTCTCAGTGTGTGTGTGTGTGTGTGTGTGTGTGTGTGTCTGAGAATGTGGGTTTGTGTGTAAGAATGTGTGTGTGTGTGGGGCGGGGGGCGGGGGGGGGGCGGGGGGGGGGCACTGGATTGGTGGGCCATTGAACAATGCGAACAACGTGGGCAGAGACTTTAGACACAGACTTTACGGTAAAAAAAAAAAATTGGTTCTAATCTCACGCAAGGCCACAATGGCGCCCATTCTCTTCCTGACTGTGAGAGGGTGGGAGCGGCCTCTGCTCCCTGGGGGTGGGAAAATGGCGGGGGTGGGGGGAGAGATTAATTAGGAGAGCCTGAACTCCCCCCCCCCCCCCCCCCCCCCTGGATGGAAGCTTGAGAGCAGGTGGAATGGGTCAGAACAACAGGCCGGACTCATTCTGACCTTCGAAACACGAAGGGAACACAGAAGAGCCACCGTCTGACCCGGAATACCTTTTCAGAACACGTCCACAGTACGTTCACAGTACTTTCACAGTACCTTCACAGTACGTTCACAGTACCTTCACATTACCTTCACAGTACCTTCACAGTACGTTCACAGTACGTTCACAGTACTTTCACAGTACGTTCACAGTACGTTCACAGTACCTTCACAGTACCTTCACAGTACCTTCCCATGCTATACGAACACTGTGTGGAAAACACGCCAGTCGTTTTACATTCACAAGTAGCCGTTTAGAGAGAGTCGGAGAACAACACAAACAGGCGATCAGAGGAACATTTTGGGAAATCAAGAAAAAAAAAAAAAAACCCTAATAATAGTAATAATAATAATAATGTGGTCAGGAAAACAAAACGTATGGATTTCTCTTTCCTGTCGCCGTCTCATTCATGGGTCATTCTCTGTTCCAAGAAGGACACAGATTTCACACCAAAACAAAGAACACACACACACAAACACACATATATATATATATATAAATATATACATATGCAGTGACTCCGGATGAAAAGTTCTTTCCCACACACTGCGACTTTGTCAGCACTTCTGCTTCCTCTTTTTTTTTTTTTTTTCCGCCGCGGTCTGTATTTTTAAGCGCCGCTCGGCCCGGCCTCCGCGCTCTGCTTCCCCTTTCTCACTTCTGTTTCTGCCGCCGTGGCGTGCGACGGCCGAGGTGTCTGCCGCCACCCCCCTCCGGACACCGCGCCGTCTGCCGCAGCTCCTCGAGCGACTGTCTGGGGTCAGCAGAACGGCGGCGGTGGCGGCGGGCGGGCGGGTGGCGGCGTGAAAACATAACGTCTAGACGCTCGCGTCAGTCAGTGGTCACCGCCGTCCGTGGCGTTCACGGCCGTCAAACACAATCCTTCCCCCGGCAACAGGATAGCGCCGAGGTGCGTGTATCATTAGCGAAAGGTGCCTGGTTCGGATTCCTGGTAATGTCTCCACCCGGCTACCTGTGGGCATCGCCGAGCGAGGTCCCTAACCCTGCGATCCACTGACGTAGAAACAGCCGGCTCGCTGTCAGGCCGTGGGGCTGAAGTGAGCCTGACAGGTGGGAAATGAAGTGACGATGACGAAAGGAGTTTTAAGGATCCAAAACATTTAACCACACACACAGACGTATATATGCCAGTGTATGGCGTGTGTCTACGGATTAGGATCCAAACCCTTCCCACACCAGCGTTACCTTAAGTGACGGAAACTATGAAGAATCCTCAAGCGGCGCGCCACGTATCAATCGATCCCATCTTCATGATCGACTATGTTCATGTCCCGGCACTTCAGCCCCTCGAGGGAGTGGAGTGATGAGTGGTAGCACCACTTGGCTAACGTTAGATTTTGTTTATTCTGAGTGGCGGGCGCTAAAGAGCAAACAAGCTAACAAAAGGGCCTGGCTGTCCATATTGACCTCGTCCGCCAACAAACGAACGCGGCTTGTTTGTCCAAAGGGCTGTTGATAGCAGCGCCGGCGTTTGTATTGGCGCCGCCCAGCGAGTGGGGGACTCCATGTCCCCTTAACTAACTTATCTCGGTTGGTAAGAGCGGGAGCCTCAGGTAGACTCAATAATCAACAAGGGAGGAAATGCTAATCATCCGCTGATGTTTGGATACCCGCTGCGCACCTGTGCTAAATCCGATAAAGCCTAATCCCCGTGTTGCTAGCCTGCTGGACATGCACGGTAATGAGGTTATTGGGTTAGTTTGCCGAAGTGCCGTGGCTACGTCGGTGTACGTGTGTGTGTGTGTGTGTGTGGTCTGTGTTGCCGCAGGTTGAGGTCCAAATCAAGTGGTTGTGTGGCTGTTGGAGCGTGTTGTGTTGTTGTGTGGGTATGCGGTGTTGCCAAGGGTACACTGTTCCACACCTGTCAAATAGTGGTGTTTTTTTTTCTTTTTTTTTCTTTCGTCTTCTCGTGTCTCCAGAGATCTGGGTATTAGTGTCACGGTGCTGTTTTCAAAGAGGGGTCAAAGAAAGCTGAAGGCCACTCCTGTCCGTCGGCCAATGTTCCACTGACTCTCTCTGTCTCTCTCTCTCGCTCTCTCTCTTGCTCTCTCTCTCTCTCTCTCTCTCTCTCTCTCTCTCTCTCTCGCTCTCTCTCTCTTACTCTCTCTCTTGCTCGCTCTCTCAGCGGCAGCTGCCTTTCATTTCCTGCTTTTTGTCGTTCTGCTAAAAACCACTTTAGCGGCTGTTATTGCTAGCACCTGTAGAAGGGACTGTGCTCCTCTCTCGCTGCCTTAGGTAGGCCTTGACGTGCCCACAGATGGCTGTGAAGGTCACAAACTCTGTGTTTACTGTAATAACTAGGATGCGATGATGGCCTGAGTACAGTGGAGAGAAATGACCGCAGAGCCAAGACTTACGGCGGGTCGCTGACACTGGATTAGCCGCAGGCGTAGTTCATCCTGAGCCGCGGGCCACGGATGACGTTGTGTTTACTTCACGGATGTGAGTGAGCCAGGCCTCCTGTGTCTTAAGGGGCGCAGCGGGTCTGTGTTGTAAAGCTGTAGTCAAGACCACCTAAACCGAGACTAAGACACTACCAAGATCAGAGGGTATTGAGACCAAGACCAAGACCGACCAAGTCAAGACTAAGACCAAGTCGAGACCAAGACCAAGTGGAGACCGGAAAAAAATAAAAGGACTAGTGTTTAAGTTACACCAATACGTGAACAGTGGCGCAGCCGTATGTAACGTATGTAACATATTTGACGCGTAGTGTACGAGTGCTGCGTCATATACAAGGTTTTGCGCTGAGCATGAGCTCGCTGCTTGGTTTACGCACAAACCCACTCGAGACCTCTATGTCCGAGACCAAATGCAATTCCGAGTCCGAGACAAGACCCAAGACCACGTAAAAGTGGTCTCGAGACCGGTCTCGAGTACTACAACTCTACTAGCCTAGCCTAGCTGCGCCGGGAAGCTAGACTACATAGGAGCTCCTCCGCTCGCCAGACAGGATGTGTGTGAGGTCACGCAGACAGGGTGGGGGTACATGCGGGGGATGTGGGACCCCCCAGCCAGCCACACGGTGAGGCACCGACGGACCCGCAGACACACACACACACACACGCACACAACACACTGACGCACAAACCATAATTGCTGATTTATGTGGACCTGCAATCCGGCAGCCGGAAGAAATCCCCTTTCTCATATGCAGAAATGCAGTCAATCAGTGATGGCTTCTTGCTTTCGCCGTGAATGCTCAGAGGTTCAAAACAACCAGGAGGGAAGGCGGCGAAGGTCTGCAGGGAAACCCTTTCGCACTAACAATGCAACAATTAGGAGGTTCCCCACCCCCCCCTGAGCTGGACCCTGCCTCGTTCACCTTTGTTCGAACCCGCCACCGCCCCACCTCCACCCGGGTCGTGCTCCATCACACGGACCCCAGGCCTACGGTGCGTGCGCACTGAGCTGCCTTCCTGGTAGTAAACAGGCTCTGTGTGTGTGTGTGTGTGTGTCTGTGTGTGTGTCTGTGTCTGTCTGTGTGTGTGTGTGTGTGTCTGTGTCTGTGTCTGTGTCTATGTGTCTCTGTGTCTGTGTGTGTGTGTGTGCGTGTGTGCGTGCGTGCGTGCGTGCGTGCGTGTATGTGTGTACAGGTGCTCAAATGTCTTTGAAAGAGCACCTGTTTGTTTACTTTTAGTAACACCTCGGGTTATACCCGTCTCTCCCCCCTACACACACACACACACACACACACACACACACACACACACACAACGGCACACACACGCGCGCACCCAGAAGCCCCCGAAAGGCAAAAAACGAGCCTCCCGCCGGCGGCTCTACCTGCCACCTGACTTCCTGTGGAAAGGTCAAAGGGCAGGGCGAGGGGAGGCAGCTGCTGGCGGTTTGTCACACAGAGCAGGATGTGGCCCGCTTTATTCAAGGTAACCCCCCCCACCACCACCTAACCTCCCCCCCTGCTGCTCTCACAACCGCTTTCGTTTGAGGAGGGAGAAAGGTCCGCTCTATCACCGGGGCCGCTGCCATGTGTTCTGTGTTGTGGACGGCGGCGGCTGGCCCGACACGGTCAGTTCTCCTCTCACTGCTGCTGCTGCTGCTGCTGCCGCTGCTGCACAACATGAAAGGATGGGGGAACAGAGTGACACATGGCTGTGCGCTGGGCCCGCCCGGTCATCGCGGGGTCTCGGGGGGGTTGAAAAGGGGTTTTTGTTTGCGTTGTTGTATTTTTCCATTTCGTTTTGTTGCGTTTTTTTTTTTTTTTTTTTCAACCCCCCCCCCCCCCTTCCATCATTGTTTTTTGGAAAACCACAACCGCAGGCTCCTGCGGTATGAATAGATATAAATAAAATATATAAATAAAAATATGAATAACAAAACAAAAAGGCTTCAGGAGGACAGTGAGGACAGACAGACCGGTGGGGTTGAAAGACAAAGGATGATGGGGGGGGGGGGGGGGGGGGGAGGGGGGGGAGGGGAGGTGTGGCACCGGGCCACAGGTTGGCATCCGACCCGAGTCTCTCTCCTCCAGGCCTATTGAGGACGGGACTCGAACGCACTCGACCACTCCACCCTGAGCCGGCGTGCCTGCTTCTGATCTACACTCCTGAGTGTTTTCATTTCCCAAATCACTGAAGGGGCAGGGGGCTATTTTTGACCTTTTTTTCGGGGGGGGGGGGTTTGGTGGCGGCGGCAGCGAGGAGAGCCTTTGATCACAAGTACCCCCCCCCCGACATCACACAGCTGCTTCTGGCGCCCGTGCCGGCCAGGAGCGCCCACCCACGTGCTCGCCAGGCGGAGCGGCCGCCAGCAGCGCCGCCGTGGTCAGAAGATGCTCTCGCTGCCCCTCCTGACTGAGAGGCTGCAGTTTGTTTTAAAGCCCCCCCCTTCAGAGTGGATGCAGCCCCCTGATTGCTGATTGCATATTCCTGATTGGAATATGAACGGTCTGCTGTCGCTAATGGAAAATACACACACTCACACACACTCACACACACACTCACACACACACACACACACACACTCACACACACACACACACACACACGCTTTGAAGTATGTCAGGTGTATGTTGTGTTACCTTATCGAGTATCCTTCTGCGTACAAGTGAGGTGCGTGTGCAATTTTGTGAGTATTTGGACCTCTCATTACACAACGTTCTCTATAGTGATACAGTGTTGACATACACGTTAAAATCCCCTTCTGAAAACTTCCTCCACTCAACCAAACAACCAGTAATCCCTGAGCAAGGAGGAACTCGAATTCCTGTTGGAATTATACGGCTATCTGCTGCTCTGAACGTCATTACAAGAATCTTGAGCTGGACTCTGAGATTGATGGGAAGCCGGTGTAACGACATCAGGTGTAGGTGTAACATGAGATGAGATGCCCGTCTGAGAGGACACAAGCAAGCAAGCAAGCACAGTGCAAACGGCATCGGGCCCAGCACGGAACCCTGGGGTTCTTCAGTGGAAACGCAGATTCCATTGAAGAGGCATAATCAGGAACTGCAACCGAAAAAAAAAAGTCCTGTCTGACCATTGTGTGGAAGCCCAGACCAAAGCTGATTCAGAGATACCCACCCACTGCCTGAGCCTCTCTGTCAGTATGGGGTGGTCCACAGGTTCAGAAAGCACTGAGGTCTAATGGAGCCAAGGCGGAAGAAGTGTGCCTGCATCACGCTGCATTAACAGACCATTTGAGACTCTTCTGTTCTGTCCTTGTTGAAGTGCTGTCTTTGTTGAATGCATCATCGACGGAAACCACACACTGAAACTTGTTGAAAATCTTTTGCCCGTCTGAGACCGCTGTACGCTTTTTTCTGAGAGCTCAGCTTTTAAAGATAACTTGGAAATAGGCCTGTAGTCTTGTTCTCGGAACTGCCGCTTGTTTGAAATAAGCCGGGAGTCCAGATGTCAGCGAGTTATTGATTGTAGAGAGGACCGATGGAATCAATAACCTTTTTTTAACAAAGAGATGGGGACAACGTCAAGGGCACTGGAGGAGGTTTTGCACAGCACTAACCGGATTGGGGAGCTCTGACTGACACTCACTGGGACTTTGATATTACCGGCAGATGCTGATGGGGTTAAATGGAAGCAGATTGTTTTGGTGGCGATGGTTTCCAGATTTTTTAAAACAGCGGGGGATGCCGGCTGAAAACGGTTAGGATCCACCGCCTTTGAATCCTTTCAGAGACACGAAGATCGACCTCCGGTGAAGCCACCGACACCAGAGAGAGCTCTCGGAGCTCGGGTCGCCAACGATCAGACCAAAGGAAATCCATAAACGTCTCATCAGCGTCAAGTTGTGGTTTCTCTTCGGAGGAAGGGCGAGCAGATGCTGTCACAGCCCATATTCTTGGCCCCGGACAGGGGGAAGTGTGGAAACCGTTCCCAAGACGCTGTAATGTTGTGATGGCTGTGGTGCGGCTTTGTCGCTGGTTTGAGGCGGGCCCGAGGCGGAAGCAAGGCATTAGTCATCGGCGGTGGGGTGCAGACGTCTGGTCGCCGAGGATTGTGACAGTGTTGCCTTCTTTTTTTTTTTTTTCTGCACGCTGGCATGTTGTCGTCATTGTTTTTTTCTTGATGCTTCGGGATCTCTCACGGTTCGAGGCGAGGTTCTGGTCTTTGCTGAATGTATATTGTTCAGGTGGGTAGGGGGTGTCCTGGGTTCAAACCCCAGTGTCTGCAGGCGACCTGTAGCCATCCTTGGGCAAGGTGCCCTGACCCCTGAATTCTCATTAGTGATTAATAATGCCTTGTAACAAAAATAGAACATAAAATCCACTGTAAGTCACTTTGGATTGAAGTGTGTGCTAAAACGACCGAATGCTTGTTGGCTAAGCGTAGTGTGTTGGTTGGCGATGCCATTGTCCATTGGTGCCCTTGCTCTGTGTTCAGGCAATGGCAGGTGATGTCATTCTCCACGAAAGGGTAAACAAACACTGTGGTCGCACTACCTCTGTGTGTGTGCGTGTGCGTGTGTGTGTGTGTGTGTGTGTGTGTGTGTGTGTGTGTGCGCGCGTGTGTGTAATTATGGTCACAATGTTGTTTGTTCTAAACGTTGTGTGGCTGCACTCGGATGGAGGGACGAGTGGGTGGGAGGGTCCAGGGTGGGTGAATGACTTCCTGAGCTTGAATGTACAAAACAGATGTGCACCAGATGTGGTCCGGATGTGTGTATGTGTGGGTGTGTGTGTGTCTGTGTGTGTGTGTGTCTGTGTGTCTGCGTGTGTCTGTGTCTGTGTGTGTGTGTGTGAGGAGGGGGGCCAGGGTGATAGAGGGATATACAGGATGAGGAGAAGGTAATGCATTCATCCACTAACATGGTTGTCTCATTTTACCGACAGTAGAGACATGACAACCGCGCACGCACGCACGCACACGCACGCACATGCACGCACACGCACACACACACATGCACATACACACCCTAGGTGCAAACCCTTGCTCATAAACACAGACACTCAAATATACAGAGACGCACACACAGTATTGTGTGCAAACTGCCAAGAACACACACACACACACATGCACATGCACACACACACACAGACACACACACACACACACACACACACACACACAGAGCACATCCATCTTATCCATCTCTCCCTTTCCTTCCCCTCTGCCTCCCACCCACGCTCCCCCTGTGCCTTTGATGTAAGGACAGGAAGCATGGGAAGTGAGCTGAAATCGATTCTACCATGAAGACAGGAATGTGTGACACCCCCATCCTCTCTCTCCCTTCTGTCCCTCTCTCTCTCTCTCTCTCTCTGACACACACACACATAGGCACACACTATCTTACCATTCCCCCCTCTCATCTCCTTCCTGTTTTTAGACCATTTTTTAACGTGCAATTTCAAACACACAATGAGGACAGCGCCGTCCAACGCAACGCACCGTAGACAAACTGGGCGACACACTTTCAAACACACTCCCATGGTTACATGCGTGTGTGTGTGTGTGTGTGTGTGTGTGTGTGTGTGCGCGCACACTCTCTCCAATCTCCAATAGATGTTGTTGTTTTTGTTGTTTAATGGGCACTCTGCTCCAAGCGTTGGGACCGTGTCGTTCTGGGTTCTGCTGCCCCCGTTCCAGTCAGTCAGCGAAGCCGGTCTGTGAAACCAGTCCGTGAAACCAGTCTGAATGGTAACATCTACACAATCAACTGGCTGGTTGTCATTATGCTGCTCTGGCAATGGTGTCAATGGCGGCTGGTGGGTCGGTGGGTCGACTAGCCCTTCAGCTCGTTAGTTAATTGGTGAGCCCTGAGCAGACCGAGTGCCCCCCCTCCACGTCTCTCTCTCTCTCCAACTGACATGCACCTGCGGCTTGAACAGATGGGCAGGAAATGCTAGTCTAGGTTACATTAGTGGTAGGCTAATTATGCCCCCCCCCCACCCTACCCACCACCACCCCCCCACAAACACACACACACACACACACACACACACACACACACACACAGACTTCCTGTGCAGATGTGGGGCCTCACTGGAGCCTCAGTGGAGCCTGAGGGGCCTACAGTAGCAGACCTCTGTCCCTGCTCTGGATCACCAGGCTTCTCAGCCTTCATCTGATTAGGTGGCTCCCTGGTAGGTGGAGCCTCTGGGGGGAGGGGGGGGGGGGAGGTCTCTGCTGTAGAGCCAGTGCTGCATGTACGTCGGGGGCTGAAAACTAGGCCACGTCTCACTTGCTTCACGGGAGAGGTGTTTGTGTTTAAATAGAGAAACACACAACAACAACAGCTGATGACCATCAATAACCATCAATTTATCTACCAGTTGCACTGTTCATCTCAATGATGACTACCATGTATGTATATAGGTTTTGATTTTTTCATCTGACCTGATTCTAAGAGCTCGCATATGTTATCTTAATTTAGGTAAATCTATTTATTGTTTAGTGTTTATTGTCTATGCTCAGGTCTTCTATCGCACTCCTCTATCCCCTTGTACTGCTGGTCAATGTGAATTTCTCCTAAGGGGGATTAATAAAGGAATATCTTATCTTATCTTATAACATTATTCATAACTCTCTCTCTTCTCTTCTCTCTCTCTCTCTCTCTCTCTCTCTCTCTCTCTCTCTCTCTCTCTCTCTCTCTCTCCAGGGGGCTGGGGTACACATCGGTCACCACACCAACGCTGGTTCGGGGTCAGGGTCGCCTTCACAACGCCATTGTTGTTGACGCTGGTCCTGGCGGTCAGTTCCTCTGAGACCACCAAGGCAAGGCTCTCCCTCGCCTCCCTCCCCCTCCCTCCACTCACCTCCTCTCCTGAGGGGGGGGGGGGGGGGGGGGGGGAGGAGTGAGGTGCTCTGACATTTTCCTAAACATTAGCAAGAACCAGGAAGGACAAGGTCACCTTACTTTCAGCCGTAAAAGCGGCCGGTGACGGTCAGTGTGTAGATTATTATTACCTCATCACAACAACACTGAGCAGAGGACGACACAAACAATCTGCA
Source organism: Urophycis tenuis (assembly GCA_036785325.1). Classification (NCBI taxonomy): domain Eukaryota; kingdom Metazoa; phylum Chordata; class Actinopteri; order Gadiformes; family Phycidae; genus Urophycis; species Urophycis tenuis. The sequence goes on along the minus strand of JAXIVH010000020.1, from coordinate 1,611,933 downwards.
GAAACATAGGCATGAATGCATAAATAGATGCAAAAAAAAAAAAAAAGTTAAAGTCATATCAATGTATATAGACTGAGAAAGAGGACATTCAGAAGGGCTGGAAAAAAAGATGAATAAAAAAATGTATACCGCATATATCACCACGAAGATCAGTGCCAAAAATGTCCAAGCCAAGGTCCACAGAAGGTGTGGTTGCCAGGGAAACCGTGAAGGGCAGGCGGAAGCTCCAAAGAAACATCCCCGTCCTTCAGGCTTCCCTGTGAAGCCACTCCCCCAAAACATCCCCGTCCTTCAGGCTTCCCTGTGAAGCCACTCCCCCAAAACATCCCCATCCTTCAGGCTTCCCTGTGAAGCCACTCCCCCAAAACATCCCGGTCCTTCAGGCTTCCCTGTGAAGCCACTCCCCCAAAACATCCCCGTCCTTCAGGCTTCCCTGTGAAGCCACTCCCCCAAAACATCCCCGTCCTTCAGGCTTCCCTGTGAAGCCACTCCCCCAAAATATCCCCGTCCTTCAGGGTTCCCTGTGAAGCCACTCCCCCAAAACATCCCCGTCCTTCAGGCTTCCCTGTGAAGCCACTCCCCCAAAACATCCCCGTCCTTCAGGCTTCCCTGTGAAGCCACTCCCACAAAACATCCCCGTCCTTCAGGCTTCCCTGTGAAGCCACTCCCCCAAAACATCCCCGTCCTTCAGGCTTCCCTGTGAAGCCACTCCCCCAAAACATCCCCGTCCTTTAGGCTTCCCTGTGAAGCCACTCCCACAAAACATCCCCGTCCTTCAGGCTTCCCTGTGAAGCCACTCCCCCAAAACATCCCCGTCCTTCAGGCTTCCCTGAGAAGCCACTCCCACAAAACATCCCCATCCTTCAGGCTTCCCTGTGAAGCCACTCCCCCAAAACATCCCCGTCCTTCAGGCTTCCCTGTGAAGCCACTCCCCCAAAACATCCCCGTTCTTCAGGCTTCCCTGTGAAGCCACTCCCCCAAAACACCTGACTAGGTGGCTAGCTTTAGCGATAGCTCTGCCCAAGCCTTGTGGAAGACCACGGTCACGGCCAATGAGGTCGCCGGGTCGGCGGGTGGACGGACCGACACGCTAATCGTTTCATTCGGGCCGAATTAAACGATTGGACGGGCTTGTTTTAACAGGCCTGTGACAGCCACAGACACCAGATTATTTTCTTTCTTTTTTTGGTCACGGCGTTTGAGTTATCGATTGCTGTCATCGTGTAAAGAGAATCTCAACAGATATGACAAAAAAAATGCATGGAAGTAAATTGCCTACTCTACCTTTAATCGATATGTTTGTCCATCCAGACACCTCCTGCAACGCATCCAGCAGAGGAGCACTGCAGGAGTCAGGAAGGAGGAGACAGGAGATCCCCTGATCGCTCAACACAACGCCAGCACCTCACCACCTGCGGCTGTGTGTGTGTGTGTGTATTTAGTGTGTGTGTGTGTGTGTATGTGAGAGAGACGGTCTGATGGAGTGATTCTTCATCTCAGGATGTCAGCAAGTTTCTCAGGGAAGTGTGTCTGTCTGTGTGTGTGTGTGTGTGTGTCTGTTTTTGTCACATCAACCTTGTTTGCGTCTCTGCACTTTTTATAGCATCATGGCTTGAATAATGCTGCGTGTGGTCTCTGATGTTTCACTGCATCAGCATGTGCTTGTGATTAAAATGCTATTATTTTTATATGAATAAACGGTATCAGAATTGAACAGCGCCAAAGTATGTCTTTATCGAAGTGGGTGGTGATGGGTGGTGGGTGGTGGTGGTGGTGGTGGTGGTGGTGGGGGGGTATCCTCCCTTCCCTCATCAATAGAAGTGCTGTTTAAAGGACCGCTCCTGTCCCGGGGATCACCCTGTCTCTCCTGGCTTCACCGCAAACATCCTTTACCCATAAATCCTGTCCAATTGACTCCTTTGACCCGGTTCTGGTGGGGAGCGTTCAGCGTGGGCGTGGCCGATGGGAACGACACCAAACGGCACCGCGGCACGCGGGTCTGTTAGGAGTCAATGCGCGGGGGTCAGTGCAGATTTATTTCCAGAACAGTGAATCCCCAGACTCGGTGTGAGCGTGTCGGGGGGTCAAAGGTCAGTTTCGAGCTCGACTACAGTTGGGAGTCTAGTGTCCTGCTTGACTCCACAACACTTGTGCACGTCCCGCACAGTCCCAAGCGACTCGCAGTCGCACTGAATGGAAAACACACACACACACATACACTCACACAAACACACACACACACTTCACACATCTCTTCCTCCCGATGATTTGTGCGAGGGGCGAGGGCAACGCGCGAGCGCAGCGTAATTGTGAGCGTTTGCACGTTAAAGTGTGCGGTTGCGGGGGAGCCATTATGGTGCCGAGGTGGGCGGGGCTTCCTGTTGATGTTGCAGAGCGGAGCCCTCGCAGACACAGCTGGGTGGGACCGACCCACTCGCACTGTTCAGTGTGCACGTCCTTGTGTGTGTGTGTGTGTGTTTGTTTGGGTGTATCGACTCAGACTGTGAAATTATCTTCATGTGTGGAAGCAGATGTACAAACATTTGTGCGCGTGCATGTGTGCGCGTGTGTGTGTGTGTGTGTGTGTGTGCGTGTGTGTGCGTGTGTGTGTGTGCGGCCCTCCATGTCTGCTTGACACCCCAGGGTTGCGTTCTCAAGTTCTTTCCATGATTCGATGATGGTGGGGGGTGGTGGGGTGGGGTGGTGGGTTGTCTTGTGTTTCCAACATTCCGTGTGCGGAAGGAATGGCAGTATGTGCATGGCGTGTGCGTTGTGTGTGTGTGTGTGTGTTTAAAGAGGAGGCCATATGAGCAAAAAACAGCTGCACAGCGATGACCTCGCCCTGCGAAGAGGGAGGGAGGGCGGGGGGGGGGGGTCTGCAAGGTGAAACTAGCAGACACAATGCCGCCAAGGAAGAAAGCAAACATTATCTTTAGCTCCCCACAGACTTCTGCAACAGACCTCTCTCCTTCCCTCTCTCCCTGCCTCTGTCTCACTCTCCACCTCAGTCACTTCCTGCTCTCTCCCTTTCTCTCTCTCTCCCCCTCCCTCCCTCCCTCCCTCTCTGTGTTCAAAAACAGAGGGATTATGTGTTAGGAAATTCCCCTTTTACCTCCCGGGGCGGCCGGGCTTGTAGTGAACACACGAGGCAACCGGGGACAATGGGGACGGGAAGAATGAGGAGAACCAGGAGGAAGGGGAGAAAGGGGAGAGGCCGAGAGGGGCAGAGGTCCGTCCGTACGTCCACGCCCGTCGGACAGCGCCGGATGTCGGCTGATGTGTACACACAGACACACGCACGCGCACACACACACACACACACACACACACACACACACACACACACACACACACACACACACACACACACACAGGCGCGCACGCGCACACACACACGCACACGCATTCACATGCAAACACGCACACATACACATACACACACACATACACATACACACGCACACACACACACACACACACACACACACACACACGCGCGCGCGCACACGCATACGCATACACATGCACACACGCACACATACACATACACACGCACATACACACGCACACACACACACTCTGAGTCACACATGTGCAAATAGTTACAGTAGGGGTGGCAGGTAGTGTGCAGCCAGTGTTTCTCTCCTGTGAGCTCTCTCGGGCTCTCTGTGTGTGACTTGGAGCCCGTCCAGAAAGGGCCGCTTTGTTTTCCCAGCTGTCGGCGCCCCGCGCTCTGGAAGGTTCATTTCCAACGTAACCGTCGCGTACGCGAGGATGTTTTTGCTCTTCAGGCTCGCTGTGTGGAATACGGCAGGAAGGCTGCGCGCTCGGTGTCAACTGCTGGCCAGGAAGGAACGGACCAACCCCCCACCCCCCCCCCCACCACCACCACCAAAGATAAACTCACACGTTTTCATCACTCGAACGCGCAGTAAGACTAACAGAGCAGGTTTATCCGAGCGATTAACTCGATGCTTTGGTCGCGCTGCTCGGCCTTTCGAACATGTCCAACGCAACGCCATGATGGCGATGTTGTAAAACAAGGCAGCGCTGAAGACGGCGTGGTCATTTTTTTTCATACACACTTAGATAGGTAGTGGTCACTGGTTTGCGATTGTTAGCGTAACATCATGACATGAGTGTTGCTGCTCAAGAGAAACAAAACTAGACGTCGCTATATTGTGCAACACATCAGTCCCCCTCGAAGTAGCGCTCGTTGATGTAGCCGTAGCACTCCTGGGTGTAGCTCTCATGGATGTGGCTGCAGCTGAACTTTAGCATGGCTGTAGCGCTGTTAGGTGTATTAGCATGGTTGTAGCTGCAGCATGACGGTAGCGGCTGCTGGGTGTATTATCAGGGATGTAGCTGTAGCATGACGGTAGCGGTTGCTGGGTGTATTATAATGGATGTAGCTGTAGCATGACAGTAGCACTGCTAGCAGCATTAGCATGGATGTAGCTGTAGCATCATAATCAGAATCAGAAACAAGTTTATTATTAAGTAGGTTTGCACCTACAAGGAATTTGACTTGGTGCAATTGGTGCAAGAGAAAGGCAGTATTAAAAATATAAGTAAGTAAAATAAAGCATGACGGTAGCGCTGCTAGGTGCATTAGCATGGCTGGAGCTGTAGCATGACAGTGGCGCTGCTAGGTGCATTAGCATGGCTGTAGCTGTAGCATGACGGTAGCGGCTGCTGGGTGTATTATCATGGATGTAGCTGTAGCGTCGAGTGTTAATACAGGGCTTTGCATGTTGAAAGCTCATCTCCGGTGGACCGGGGGAGAGGGGGGGGGGGGGGGTGGGGGAGCGGGGTGAGCAGAGGGTTGGTGGATCAAAAGACAGCCAGAGAGTGTGTGTGTGTGTGTGTGTGTGTGTGGGGAGAGAGCTGACTTCCGCACAGGAAAGGTTCAAAGAGGGCTTCACTCCTGCACGATGTGTCTGTTGTCATTTGATCCCGGAGAGGACTTTTCTTTTTTTCTTTGTTCCTGTTTTACTATCTCTATCCCCCCCCTCCCCTCCCCCTCCCCCACCCCCCAGCCTCCTCGTCTCCCTTTCTGTCCGTCTACCTGTCCGTCTACTACCTGTCTGTTAAACGGTCTACCTGCCTGTCTACCTGTCTGTTTTTCCTATTTCCTAAAGTGAGTGTTTCAGTCCTAGCCCCCCCCCCCCCCACCCCCACCCCCTTTCAGAGTCGGGCCGCTGCTGCTCTCCCCCCTCTCTCCCCCCTCTCTCCCCCTCTCTCCCCTCTCTCCCTCTCTCCCCCCTCTCTCCCCCCCTCTCTCCCCCTCTCTCCTTCTCTCCCCCCTCTCTCCCCCCTCTCCCCCCTCTCTCCCTCTCTCCCCCCCTCTCTCCCCCCTCTCTCCCCCTCTCTCTCCCCCCTCTCTCTCCCCCCCTCTCTCCCCCCTCTCTCCCCCTCTCTCTCCCCCCTCTCTCTCTCCCCTCTCTCCCCCTCTCTCCCCCCTCTCTCTCCCCCCTTTCCCCCCTCTCTCCCCCCTCTCCCTCCCGTCTCCTGACCGGACCGGCAGTGATACACTTAGCATACCAATGCATTTCAGCAGAACACATCAGACGCGGCCGGAGAGCGGCGGCCGGGTCAGCAGGTGGGGCGCCACCGGCCGCTGCCCGCTGACCGCCTGCTGACCGCTGGGCCCGCCGCCACCGCCGGGCCCTGGGCTGAGCTGCAGCAGAACCGCCACCATCACCACCGCCGTTGCCGCCGCCGCCGCCGCCGCCGCTGCTGCTGCTGTTGTTGTTGTTGTCGTCGTTCCGTCCCCAGAAGAACCCAAACCCAGGCGCCGCCTTCCGGAGGAGCCCGCAGGCTTCCGGAGCGGATCGGGTTTCCCGCTCCCTCTGGGAGGATGGGGGGAGCGCTCGGAACAGGCCGTCTCTGAACCCACCTCCCCCACCTCCTTCCCCTTCCCTCCACCCCCCCCCCCCCCCCCCCCCCCCCCCCCCCCCCCCCTCCCCCGTTAAGGAAGTCCACTTCCTGACCTCCTGGCTCGCTCTCCTTTCTCTCTCCCTCCTCTATCTCTCGCTGTCTCTGTTTCTGTTTCTGTCTCTCTCTCTCTCCTTCTATCTCTCACTCTGACTGTCTCTTTTTCTCTCTCTCTCTCCCCCTGTCTTTCGCTCTTTCGTCTTAATCTTGTACATTTGCAATCTGTGCTGCTGCAACATGTGGATATCCCCCGTGGGGGATCAATAAAGTCTTATTTTATCTTATCTTGTCTGTCTGTCTGTCTGTCTGTCTGTCTATCTGTGTCTGTCTGTCTGTCTGTCTGTCTCTCTCTCTCTCTCTGTCTCTCTCACTCTCTCTCTCTCTCTCTCTCTCTCTCTCTCTCTCTCGCTCTCT
>JAXIVH010000020.1:1569126-1605382 GCA_036785325.1 Urophycis tenuis | reverse complement strand
TTCCGGATGCTTTTGGTCACGCACGTCGGTAAACAGAAACCACACACAGAGCGTCTCCTCCACTCATTCTTCCGTCCTTGAGTCAGTGACGGAAACCAAGCGCGATGCCACAGCCACCGACATCTCACGCGTGCCCCGCCTCTGTTCGCTGTATAGCGTGTTTGGACTGTGATGTTGTTTGTTTGTCTGAAGCAGAATTTGGTGCATATAGTGCATGGGATCGCAGACTCTGTAGTTTAGTCGGGACATCTGCAGCAATGTAGAAATGATAGCATAAAACTTTCTAAATCACCACAAACACACACTTTGTTTACTTTTGGCTGCTTTGACTAAATTCACAGAATGGCCGATCGTCACACTGCCTCCCCCATCCCTCTCCATCTCACTGTCCCCCCCTGTCTCTCTCTCTCTCACGCGCTCACACGCACGCACGCACACACACACACACACACACACTCTCTCTCTCTCCCTCTCTCTCTCTCTCTCCTTCTCTCTCTCTCTCTCACGCACACACACACACACACAGCTAGTGTGTGGGGGCGTGAGGCGGTGCTGGAGGTGCTAACCGCAGGTGGCGTGCTAACTGCAGGTGCGCGCTATCTTTAGCCCTGCGTTCTCAGCTCTTCTGTCGCTCCTTTGTGTCTTCTGGCCGGCCTCGCGGGAGCCAAGCGCCCGCCCACCGGCCACCTCTCTGATTGGCCGGACTGGAGACGGACAGCGGTCGAGGCCGGCGCGTGGTGGTGGTGGTGTGTGTGTGTGTGTCTGTGTGTGTGTAGGTGTGTATGTGTGTGTGTGTGTGTGTGTGTGTGTGTGTGTGTGCGTGTGTGTGTGTGTAGGTGTGTGTGTGTGTGTGTAGGTGTGTGTGTGTAGGTGTGTGTGTAGGTGTGTGTTGTGTGTGTGTGTGTGTGTGTGTGTGTGTGTGTGTGTGTGTGTGTAGGTGTGTGTGTGTGTGTAGGTGTGTGTGTGTGTGTGTGTGTGTGTGTAGGTGTGTATGTGTGTCTGTGTGTGTGTGTGTGTGTGTGTGTGTGTGTGTGTGTGTAGGTGTGTGTGTGTGTGTGTGTGTGTGTGTGTGGGTGTGTTTGTGTGGGTGTGACCTTGACCAATAGACTTATATTAGGGAAAATAGGAAAAATAGAGCAAACACAAAAAATAAGGCTTGAATCAGTTCACATGAAACTACTTGTGGGAACAAAACAACATTGCTTTAATATTAACTATTACTTTGACTATTCAGTCGGTTGGCGAAAAGTGACTTACAATGGAAGTGTGGACTGCAGCCATACACTAAAGTGAGACTCCAGTATTCTGTAGATGGTGAGACTCTTGCAGTGAGACTATAACCTGTAGGTAGGCCTTCATGCGGAGACGGCCCTTCCAACTGTTTCACCTGGCGGCTGCACATTGTCTCACATTTCCGGAAACATCCTGGAACCGCAAACATGTTGTGCAACATACAATGCTGGTAGCATTAGGAGCAGGCATTAGCTGTGGCTTTTGCCGTGCATTCCTCACAAGTGTTTCACTGTAACACGAGCACACTAAGCTCCCCGCGGCTGATTCTAGTGTGTCTTAAGGAAATCCATGTTGATTAGCGAATTACCTAAAGGCTCGAAATATCAATGCAAATGTTCCATAAAGCTGTTTTCCCCTTCCCAACAAAGCTTCCTTCATTGAGATTAGGTTGCCTGCTCTCGGTAAAGCAATTAGAGAGAGTTCAATTATGAGTCTGCAATTCACGACCATTAGAGTCCAGTGAGGAGCCCATGAGGGGGCTTTTCCAGGATACGAAGTGAAACAATAAGCCAGGCTGGCGACACGCAATATCGAAGGGCTTGTTGTTATCTTTGTTACGGAGAAAGTACAAAGACAGAGAGCGGGAGAGGTGCCCCCCACTGTAAGCTTCGTGTTTCACATCCTGGTTGTTGTGGCCGTTGGATTGCGGTTGGACCTGCGGCTCTGGTGTTTCTCCTCTGTTGAAGAGGGGTTTGTTGTTTTGTTTTTCAACATTTGCTTTGATTGTGTTTTGGAAAGATTATTATAAAAAAAAAAAATGTTTATTATTTTTTATTTTCAAAATGAAAACATTAAATGATAATATCATTGTCATATGTTAGGAATATTGGAATTTTTCTTTTCTGGATTAATTGCTTTGTAATCAATTTCATTGTATTGACTTCATTGACAAAAGCAAGGAGTTTAGGTACTGCTAGTAAGCTAGCTGTTCATCTGTTAGCACACAGTGTGTGTGTGTGTATGTGTGTGTGTTTGTGTGTGTGAGTGTGTGTGAGTGTGTGTGTGTGTGTGTGTGTGTGTGTGTGTGTGTGTGTGTGTGTGTGTGTGTGTGTGTTTGTGTATGTGTGTGTGTGTGTGTGTGTGTGTGTGCGTGAGTGTGTATGAGAGTGTGTGTGTGTGTGTGTGTGTGTGTGTGTGTGTGTGTGTGTGTGTGTGTGTGCGTGTGTGTGGGGCTTGAATTTCCAGCCTAATGGAACTCATCACATTCATTGACAACATATTGTCCTGTGACATCATTCAGGAAATCACCAAGTAAATCCATCAGTCACAGAGAGAACAGAAAGGGATTTGTTGAGTTACTAATGACTTACTAATAACAACACCATATAAACATTTCCGTGTTGTGACATTTCTACAGTCTCGTTCTACCATCACAATACATTTTCTGCTGGCGAACCCGAATCCTTCAAAATGAAAGCAGATTCTTATTGTGTGGGGGTAATTCCTCATGAGTCGATCACTGGCGTCGAGGCGGTCCATTATTTCCCCGTCTGTTTACGTCGGTTGCTTGGTAACGAGTGACTCACTTGGACTAATTTCCGAACCGGATTGAAGCGCGTTGCGGAGACGCTCATGTATACTGAACACACCGACACGCGCCAGCTTTATCATCTGATGATAGAGATTAAAAATGATTTGTGCGTACCAACGACGATCTTGAACGAGGTCCCTGGCTGCACATTCGGTTCAATCTGAACGCAGCTTTTTGGTGAGACGTTTGGGTTTTGATTTCATGTTGTGTGTCCAGACGTTATCTAGGCCTATGTGAGATTTAAGGAAGTTAAACATGTTATTTTACAACACTCTATTGCCAATATAGCCTACTCTATAACAGTATACTTCAGTTGAAAATAGTATGTCTTTATACTTGGTAGTAATATTTCAACAAGTAATGATTACTACTTTTGAATCAGGCAGGGTTGACTTCACCATACACAACACATGTAAAACCATGTGACGCCCCACCATCACCCTAACCTGGTGTGTGATATGCTTTATGGTAGCTCCCCCATCACCTGGCCTTACACAACTCCAATGAGATTCCCCATAAGAACATAATCCATCCAAATAACAGTCAGTATCAGCCCAGCAGAGAGCTCTGAAAACACCCCCCCCCCCCCCCCCCCCACTGAAAAAGAGAAAAGTGAGGATGCAAAATAGATAGCGAGAACGAGAGAGAGAGAGAGAGAGAGAGAGAGAGAGAGAGAGAGAGAGAGAGAGAGAGAGACAGAGAGACAGAGACAGCAGAGAGAGAGAGAGAGAGAGAGAGAGAGAGAGAGAGAGAGAGAGAGAGAGAGAGAGAGAGAGAGTGAGAGAGAGAGAGGGAGAGAGGGGGGGGGAGCAGCAGATTGTGGGTCAGGGGGGGGGGGGGGGGGGGGGGGGTTGGGCGGAGACAGTGTAGCGAGTACAGGAGTGAATCACAACGGCTATGACTCATATCTCTCACAAGTCAGAAAGCAGAGAGAGAGACTCCGAGACTTCTTCGTTCACAGGAAGACCGGAGAGCAGTCCCTCTCCGGCCGGACCCCCCACCAGGAGGCCGGAGGAGACGGGGGGGTGGGGAGGGGGAAGGCGTGAGAACGCGCCGCGGGGCCACAGTCCGGCTGTAGCTCTGCGTTGTTGTGCTCCAGACCAGCGAGGCCCAGAGCTGTTTGCCGTGTGCTTTCAACAGCGTCGGCCCCTTCTTGGTGGTGTGGAGAGAGACGGCCCGTAGATGAGCCATGCACCGGTCCCAGGGCACTTGTGAAATTCTGAAGGAGGAGAAAGAGGAAGAGAGATTAGTGTTTTCTCTGTGTGCGTGTGTGTGTGTGCGTGTGTGCGTGTGTGTGCGTGTGTGCGCGCTGCGGGCGCGTGTGTGTGTTTCTGTAAGCAGGTCAAGCTGTGGCTGCCCTTGTGTAATACCCGAGTCACAGGTTAGCTTTCACTGCTAGCTTCTATACTGCCACTTCAACGTATTACATAAACACTTCTAGTAATAATAGTCTTCCATTTTTACGTCGCACTCCACAGTAATTAAAAGACAACTAGAAGGCGATGACATGTGGGGGGGGGAGCCTGTGTCAAACCAAACAGAATGCGTTCTGAATGGCATCCCTATGCAGTGTCGCTGCCTGAGTCTCCATCCTCCTACAGAGTGACGCTTCTGCTGCGACTCCCCAGGCTCGCTGACGGCTGAATGGAGAGAGGAAATTATGAATGAACGAGCGGTCATTCTTAATCTACCCTAGCTGGTCAGTCTCTCTCTCTCTCTCTCGCTCTCTCCTCTCTCTCTCTCTCTCTCTCGCTCTCTCTCTCTCTCTCTCTCTCGCTCTCTCTCTCTCGACTCTCTCTCTCTCTCTCTCTCTCTCTCTCTCTCTCTCTCTCTCTCTCTCTCTCATCGCTCTCTCTCTCTCTCTCTCTCGTAGGCTGTTCTTTCTTAAATTTCTCTCCCTCCTCTTAAAGGTCTGTTGCTGTGCAGATTAAGGGTGTGTGTGTGTGGGTGCATGTGTGTGTATGTGTGTGTGCAGTGGTGTGTGTGTGTGTGTGCCTGTGTGTGTGTGTGTGTATGTGTGTGTGCAGTGGCGTGTGTGTGTGCCTGTGTGTGTGTGTGTGTGTGTGTGTGCAGTGCTGTGTGTGTGTGTGCTGTGCCGTGTGTGTGTGTGTGTGTGTGTGTGTGTGGAGGGGGGTGGAATGGAACTGGATGTTTCATTCTGGTTTATGGCACGGCAACCCCTCCTCCCGCTCCTTCATCTTCATCTCATCATCATCATTAGCAGCAGCAGCAGCTCCAGCTGACTCAGTGATGAGGTCATCGCTCTGTCTCCGAGTTCATCAGAACAACAGCTCGACATGAGCGAGAGACCTGCAGAGAGAGGGGGGGAGAGAGGGAGATGGAGAGGTAGAGAGAGGTGTAGAGAGCTGCAGAGAGAGAGAGAGAGAGAGAGAGAGAGAGGGAGAAGCAGAGAGAGCGAGCGATGTAAAGGATGGATGGAGAGCAAGAGAGAGAGAGAGAGAGAGAGAGAGAGAGAGAGAGAGGTGAGGTAAGGAGAGGACAGGGGAGGGCAAAGACAGATAACATCAAATGTGTTGTTGTTGTTGTGGCGAATAAACAAGTGCACTCGTTGAGGGATTAAAGAATAGCTTTGACTGAGACGTTGAGAGAGAGAGAAATGAGGCGAGGGGGGGAGAGAGGGAGGGCGGGGGAGAGAGAGAGAGAGAGTTGCAGCTACTGCAGCGATGGCTGGCAGCACATCCCTTCAACACCACGGCAGAAGCCTTAAAGGGTGGCATCACGTGAGGCCGTGTGATGCCGAGGACGGGGGCTAGCTCCCTTCAAAGGGCTGCTGCAGCTCTGAACTACAAAGGATGATGGCTGCCCACACAAAAGACTACAACAGCCAACAAGGACCACCGCCAGCTGAAGCCAGGCGAAGAGGGAGGAGAGGGAACGGGGAGAACAGGGCCTAACGAGGGGGGGGGGGGGGGGGGGGCGGCCCAACTGAGATCATCTCTGCTTTGGAGGTTGTGATATTCTGTTCACCGAAGAAAAGGACCAATGTTTTTTAAATCACTTGAACCTGCTTTCGTTTGAGCAAGCACACACACACACAACAGACGTACACAAACACACACACACACCAGACACCAAATGTGTATGAAGAACCTCAACCTCTTGTGATGCCACAGAACACACACACACACACACACGCGCGCACCCAACCCCTGTTGCTGCCTATGACTCATTGATACTCACTGACTGATGCCACTGAGTGCACACCCATTTCCTGCTAGCAGGATTATCCGCGTCTCGTATGTTGATTAACATGTGAGTCTGTGATGTCAGGTCACTATGAGCCTTGTTGCTGTGATACATGTAACTATGCAACGTGTAGGCCCACAAATCTTACTAACATTTCGCCAACATTTCCATCTGTAGAATTACTAGAAATTCATCATTTCCTGTGTACCAACTCTGTAAAAATAGGCCGATCTGATTTTCAGATATGAAATTGGCCGATCTGATTTTCAGATCATTCTTTCCAGAAGATTAATCATATTTTTTGCAAGAAAAGGTGCAGTGACTTATGAATTATGCAATGCATAATTCAATGCAAAATTACATGGTTTGTTGAGGAAATTGTTCTGATTTGATTAGGATGCAGATAGCCTACGCATACCATATCCACAAATGCAAAGAAAAAAGCAAACTGTTGATCTCATTGGAAATAGTATGACATATTCAACAAGGCTATGGGCCTGAAACTATTTGGACTATATAATGCCTGATAGCAGTATTTAAAAACATAATGAACATCTTAAGCTTACCCGTAAAATTAACCATGCAAACCATAATTTTGATGATAATTTAAATTGATTCCGGCTTATCTATAGATATGCTGTCTATTAGTTTGTAGGCAGCATATCTATAAATATGTACCAGTTGAATTTATGCTTGTAATCTGATAAATTTAAAACTTGGTTTTAGCAAAGGTTTTTTGGATAACCCTCTACTGACCCCTAGTGGACAATGATTGGATTTTCAGTGACATCAATTACTTGCCGATTATTTTTAATCAGAATGACAACAATGTGATAGAACGTTGTGGGCGCGTTGTGATACAATGTTGCATTACAATGCTGTGATACAATGTTATGACAGAAGGCTGTGCTGACATAGAATGTTGACAGAATGTTACAATGTTGATAGGGCGTTGCGTAATGTGATAGAATGTCGTGATTGAATGTGGGAGCATTAAATTCAGTAGAAGCTGCAGCTGGAATTTGATACTGTTATTAGAGACAGATGGCTCAAAGATGCGTGTGCCACTCAATCAGAGAATTTTATTGACAATTTCAACATTTTTTGGGAACGCAGACACCTCTTTAAGGCAGATGGATTTTGCCTAAACAAGTCAGGAGTACAGCTGTTAAGCAACAACATTTTTTATTTTGTGCATCAATCGCCAGCAGCCCCTGCCAAGGACAAGAGGCAAGAAAATCCAAAACAACATATAAGACATGCCTTCTGCAGAGGAGTTCCTACCAACTGAGATAGGGACTGACCATGAGGGTGAGCACGCCCAGCACGGGGAGTGTCCCCCCGGCAGCCCGGCGAGGGCGGTCTCCCCCAGACCCGACAGCTCAACAACCCACCAGGACCCCATCCAGCCTTTCATCCTCTCCACTCCAGTCCGCACTCCCCACTTCTGGATTTCACCGACAAGATGAATGACCTTTTCAAAGTTGGAACCCAACTCACACCACGCCTAAATCCCCTAAACTTCCCTCGTCGTCCAGCCCCCTCCCACTCCACCACGCTGGAAAACACCATCACCCAAAAAACACAGAGCCCCCCCACCTCCTTTGACTTTGACTCTGACTCAGACCCCTGTCTGATATGTGCCGGGTCCAGGGTGTAATATTGATACCAATAATGTTCTTCCCCAGGAAAAGTCAGGGCCCTATGGAATTCAGATAGCCTTCTCAATCCCTGTGATGACAGGTAACAGAAGAATGGTTAAACTGGTGAGAAATAAAAAGGGTTCAATTAAATCTGCCAATCTATTAAGTATAGCATGTCAACCTCAAAATATACCAGTGTCCTACTATCTCCACAAGATTAGCTCTACTCAATATCAGATCATTAGTTAACAAATCACTGTTAGTTAATGATGTCATTATGACCTATGATCTAGATTTTTTACTTCTTAGTGAAACATGGCTGACTGAATGTAGCTGTTGTGCTATTCTCAATGAGGCAGCACCAACAGATTTTAGTTTTATGAACAAGTGTCGAACTGGTAAGAAAGGCGAGGGAGTTGCTGCCATCTTTAAAACTGTATCTCAGTGCAAGGAAATTACATTAGGTGATTTTAGCTCTTTTGAATATCTCTGTTTTTTATTAAAAGGTGATCCAAAAGTTCTTTTTTTAATCATTTATAGACCTCCAAGATACTCAGGAAAATTCATTGATGAGTTTGCTGAACTGCTGTGAGTTATCTGTACTGACTTCAATTTTTTTTATCATAACAGGGGATTTTAACATTCATGTAGACAATAACATGGACAGTAATGCCAAAGAACTCTATGCTCTTCTTGACACTTTTGGCCTCTTGCAACATGTGAAAGGGCCCACACACACTCGAGGCCACACTCTGGATCTGGTATCCACACACTGGATCTGGTTATCTCTAAAGGTGTTGATATTTCTTCTGTTGATGTTAAGGACTTGGCCCTTTCTGATCATTTATGTGTGTTCTTTGACTTACAGATCGTTCCAAATGTTCAGTTAACCTCTGTGTCTGTTAGGAGAAGGTATATAAATGAGAATACCAGTGCAAAGTTTATGGAGGCTATAGCTATGTCACCAACTGTGAGTGCAGAGTCAGTTGATGAACTCCTGGATAAATTTAACTGGAAAATCTCAAATGTCATGACAGACAGACAGACAGACAGACAGACATACTTTATTGATCCCTGAGGGAAATTGCCTTCGTAACAAAACTCCAGGAGAAAAAAGAGGACACTCTACTTATAGTAGAGTGTTAGAAAATATAAATATATAAAGGAAACCTATGTAAAATATAAAACCTATGTAGAAAATATAAACCTATGTAAAAATAAAAATATAAACCTATGTACAAATATAAACCTATGTAATAAAATATATAAAAATGTACATAAAGAAAAGATAATATACATAAATGTACATACATCTAGGTTTTAATAGGTGCAACAGCATCATGGATGCTGTTGCACCTATTAAAACTAAGACGACCTTGATCAGAAAGAAAACACCATGGAGGAACACTACGATGGTAAAGGCTTTAAAAACAGAATGCAGGAAAGCAGAGCGTAAGTAGAGAAAAACTAAACTTCAAATTAACCTTGACAAACAAAGTCTTTGTAATTTTAATAGTTACTCAAAGCTAGACAGCGACACTTTTCTGAAATTATTAACAAGAACATCAACAACACTCACACTCTGTTTGCTATGGTTGATAAGCTTACAACCCCCCCTAAACAGATAGCTCCAGAACTCCTTTCCACAGAAAAATGCAATGAATTTGCTTGCTTTTTCAGTGAAAAAATCCAGTCCATAAGGTTAAATATCAATACAAATCAACAAAACAATAAAATTACACAATCCCTAAGCCCCTCCAGGAATAACTCATCTGCGATGTCAGAATTTAAAACAGTTGACCAAAAAACCATTGAGGAGACAGTTCAGCATCTAAAATCATCAACATGCTGTCTTGACACAATGCCATCAGACTTTTTTTAAACTATTGTGAACTCTGTCCAAACAGATTTGCGACAAGTAATAAATAGCTCACTTCAATCAGGCACGTTTCCTAAACCGCTAAAAGTAGCTGCCATTAAGCCACTCCTAAAAAAGAGAACGCTGGATGCTTCCATGTTAACCAAATACAGACCTATCTCAAATCTTCCTTTTATAGCGAAGATCATCGAGAAAGTGGTTTTTAATCAACTCAGCAATTTCTTGAACTCCGGTGGACTTTTTGACAAATTTCAATCAGGCCTCACCACAGGACAGAAACAGCTCTTATTAGAGTGTTAAATGACATAAGGTTAAACACTGACTCAGGCAAGGTGTCAGTTCTGGTCCTGTTGGATCTCAGTGCTGCGTTTGACACTGTGGATCACAGTATACTGTTGAACAGGTTGGAAACTTGGGCAGGACTCAGCGGAACAGTCTTAGACTGGTTCAGGTCGTACTTGGAAGAGCGGAGTTATTTTGTGACCATTGGAAGTTATGAATCCGGTCGAGTGGCTATGACATGTGGAGTTCCTCAGGGGTCAGTTCTTGGACCCCTTCTGTTCAGTCTATATATGCTGCCTTTGGGTCAAATTCTGCAGAACTCTAATGTAGACTATCACAGTTGCAGATGACACGCAGATATATCTAGCACTGTCCCCAGATGACTACAGTCCAATACAGTCATTGTGTCACTGCTTAGAGCAAGTAAAAAATTGGATGAACCAAAATTTCCTTCAATTAAATCAGGACAAAACTGAGGTAATTGTTTTTGGCAATAAAGAGAAGAGGATTGCCCTCAGTAAACATCTCAAGTCACTCTCTCTAAAAACTAGAGACCAAGTCCGAAACCTTGGCGTGCTGATAGACTCAGATCTGACCTTCAGCAGTCATATCAAATCAATCACCAAAAACAGCCTTCTATCAGCTTAAGAACATATCCAGAGTGAAGGGTTTTATGTCTCAAACAGACCAGGAGAAGTTGATTCATGCTTTCATCTCAAGTAGACTCGACTACTGTAACGTTCTTCTGACTGGACTCCCACAAAAGAACTGAAATCAGCCCCAACTGTCAACATTTTTAAATCCAGGTTAAAAACACTTCTCTTCTCCTGTGCTTATGATTGAGCTCTTTTAAAGCACTTTACATTTTAATATTTTATTTGCACTCTATGTCCTTTCAATGATTTTAAAGCAAATCATTATTTTATGCTGCAATCTTTTATCTAGTTTCTCTCTCTTTCTCTGTAGTTTGTTTTTATTATTAGTGTGTGGGGGGTAATTGGGGGTGGCATGGTGGTGCAGTGGTTAGCACTGTCGCCTCACAGCAAGAGGGTTCTGGGTTCGAATCTGGGACCTGGGACCTTTCTGTGTGGAGTTTGCATGTTCTCCCTGTGCTTGCGTGGGTTCTCTCCGGGTACTCCGGCCTCCTCCCACAGACCAAAAACATGCAGGTTGGGGATTAGTTTAATTGGTGTCTCTAAATTGACCATAGGTGTGAATGGTTGTTCGTCTATATATGTTAGCCCTGTGATAGGCTGGCGACCTGTCCCGGGTGTACCCCGCCTCTCGCCCGTTGCAGCTGGGATTGGCTCCAGACCCCCCGCGACCCTCGTAGAGGCAAGGGCGGTTTATCGTATGTGCGACATGTGCGGTTGCACAGGGCGTCATCTTTGGGGGGGCGGCATCGGAGGCACGCCAATTTTTTTTTTTTTTTTTTGAACGAGCGCCTATGCTGCCCAGACATCATGCCAGTGATGATTTGATTGATAACATGGGCACCGATAGGTTTTCTAATGCCCATCTCATTGTGGGGAGTGTGTGCGCCCTCCGTTTGGTGCAGGTCCGCCCTACCGCTGTGCTGGTCTCACACACACAACCTGAAGGGGAAGGGGAAGGGGGAGGGGGAGGGGGGCGCGCGATTCAGGCCTTCTCCCTTGCTGCAGCGGGCATCTAATGGCATCTAATAATGCAACAGGCTACCATAAGTTAATCACGCCAGTTATTAAACACGTTTGGATTTGGGCATCAGACTCGTGGTGTGAGCGGTATCGGAGCGACACTGGAGCGGAACAGAGCGGCCGCTCCGGCGTCTAAATAAAAAACCGCTCCACGCTCCAGCAACATTCCATCCGCTCCTCGCTCGCTCGTGCTCCGCTCCGCTCACTAGCTCTGGCCCGGACTCATTTCAACTAGGCAAATAGACTTCACTAGCAGCCCAATAATATGCCAACACAGGTGGGCTGTAGCGTTTAATAGAAGGGGAAATCCTCGCGGCTGGTTTGGCTCCCCAAGTTCACTAGTAGTATAAAGGCTCAGCGCTGTGTTTTAAAGTCATTTTTGTATAAATGCTTTCTGAAAACTCCTCAACCCCATTTAGTATGACACATTGTGTCATCAACATTCATATCAGTACCAGCAGTTTGTAAGTAATTTGTCAGTAATTGATATGTCATAAATTGGTTCTCAAAATTCACCAGATTGATGCATTTAAATGAAATCTACTGAATTTTTTCTTCCGGGGGGGCATGCCCCCGGACCCCCCTAGAGGATTGCGAGCCCCCCACCACAGTCTACAAAAATCCTGTGGGAAACACTTATGTATGTCTTATTTTAACTTCAGTGTGACTATGTTATTATGGCATAATGTGCATATATTTCTGTTTTATTCCAGTATGGTTCTGACAAGAGTTTTTACAATAAAATACATTATTGTAAAATCCTAAACCTAAATGAACTGGTTTGATTTGTTCCCAAATCTAACTGTTAAATGTTTGTTTTATGTAAAGCACATTGAGTTGCCATTGTGTATGAAATGCACTATACAAATAAAACTGCCTTGCCTTGCCTTGCCTAGAGATGTTTATTTGGTTAACACCTGCATTCGAGACCAACAACCTATTCAGCTTAAAGTTGAGTCATGTCAAGCCAACTTTTTTTTCATGTCATGTTTCCCAAAGTTTGTTTTACTAAATGAATTCAGCTCTTGGTCATCTCTTACTGTTTTACTAACAGTCATTTAAGAAGACTTTTATCCAAAGAGATTCGAGTTTGGAGAAAACTCACTATTGTGTTTTGAGTGTTCTCACATTTCCAAATTCCTCTCTGACAAGGCTTGCACAAGGAGAACCCAAATGCAGAGATCAGGAGCTTTTTTTTTCCCACAAACTTTGGCAGAAACTCCCAACTCCAACTCCAAACATGGCTGGGGAGCTGGGGAGCCAGGCAGGGTACCTGGGCAGTGATACTGTCTGACTGGGGAGCTAGGCTATTAGGTACCTGTGTAGCGATGCTGTCTAACTGGGAAGCAAGGCCGGGTTAATGGGTAGTGATGCTGTCTAACTCGGAAGCAAGGCCGGGTTAATGGGTAGTGATGCTGTCTAACTGGGAAGCAAGGCCGGGTTAATGGGTGATGCTGTCTAACTGGAGAGTGAGGCTATAGCTAACTGTGTAGCGATGCTGTCTAACTGGGGAGTGAGGCTATAGCTAACTGTGTAGTGTTGCTGTCTAACTGGGGAGTGAGGCTATAGCTAACTGTGTAGTGATGCTGTCTAACTGGGGAGTGAGGCTATAGCTAACTGTGTAGTGATGCTGTCTAACTGGGGAGTGAGGCTATAGCTAACTGTGTAGTGATGCTGTCTAACTGGGGAGTGAGGCTATAGCTAACTGTGTAGCGATGCTGTCTAACTGGGGAGTGAGGCTATAGCTAACTGTGTAGCGATGCTGTCTAACTGGGGAGTGAGGTTATAGCTAACTGTGTAGCGATGCTGTCTAACTGGAGAGTGAGGCTATAGCTAACTGTGTAGCGATGCTGTCTAACTGGAGAGTGAGGCTATAGCTAACTGTGTAGCGATGCTGTCTAACTGGGGAGTGAGGCTATAGCTAACTGTGTAGCGATGTTGTCTAACTGGGGAGTGAGGCTATAGCTAACTGTGTAGCGATGCTGTCTAACTGGGGAGTGAGGCTATAGCTAACTGTGTAGTGATGCTGTCTAACTGGAGAGTGAGGCTATAGCTAACTGTGTAGTGATGCTGTCTTACTGGAGAGTGAGGCTATAGCTAACTGTGTAGTGATGCTGTCTAACTGGGGAGCCAGGCTGGGTAGTGGTCCTCACGCTCAAAGGTGGCAACCAGGAACATGGATAATGGGGAGATCTCTGCTGAGTTCATTTTACTGGTGGGCTCCCTCTGTCACAGCTTGTGGGGGGAAGCGAACCCAAATGCAGCGACCAGACACAGTGTAGGTGGCAATGGATTGTGAGTTTACAAAAAAACACAGAAACTGAAACCAAGCAACCAACAAACTGGGGCAGAATAGGGAACTTAAAGGGAACACAGGCGAACAATTACTCATTAACACAGGTGGCATCATTTTACTACCGAAAGGCAAACATGTAGTGAGTGGGGTTGGGGCAGAATCGCTACGCCTCTGACATCATGTGAGCATTTCCAATCCAGAGGAATCAATTCAGTGATCCAGGGGAGCAGCGTCCTATTGGTGGGATATACAATTTCCATATTGTCCAATTTGTTTTAAATCACCATCAAATCAGTTCATGTGCTCAAAGTTCACAAAAGTCATCTCAAAGTTATCTCTCCGTAATAGATGCATGCAATCTGTTACACTGGGTGTTCCCTGGAATGAAATCTGTCTCCAGTGAAAACCACCTGGACATACTACAACGTATAAGATTATGTATGACATATATGTGGTGGATATATCTTGTACCACATGGACCCGTGACATCCGGTTAGACAGACAGACAGATGGACAGACATCCATCCGTCTATCTATCTATCTATCTATCTAATGAGTGTGTCAGAGAGAGAGAGACAGATGGGGATTCACGACCCTGGGATAACGGTTAGCGTGAGGTCGGTCTGGTCACCGTCCTGCGAGGCACTAACACGCGTGGCGAACACTTTAAACCAGCGTAGCATGTTTGCTCTTTCTTCGTGTCTCCCAGTCCCCCCTCTGTGCACATGGTTCATTCCCTCCCCTCTTCCAGGTCTGTGTTTTCCTGGACATATGTACCAAGCTAGTCACCCTGGAGGAGGTGGCGGAGGACAGGATGCTGGCAAAACTGCTGGTGATCATGGACAATGTCTCTCATCCCCTCTATAAAACTCTGGACAGGCATAGGAGCGGTTTCAGCTACAGACTCATTCAACTCCGCTGCCTTAAGGAACGGCACAGGAAATAAAATATTCCTGGACTGTACAACACATCACTCCATGCACTTAATTTGAATTTTTATTAATATTTTTATTTATTTGTATACATTTTAATTATATTCTGTATATATATATATAATTGTTTTCACTGGTTTTTGTTTTATACTGTATTGTACTGCGGCTGCTGCTACGACAACCTAATTTCCCCTCGGAGATAAATAAAGTTGTTCTATTCTATTCTATTCTATTCAAGACATGGGACTATTTGTGTATTTGTTGGGTTAGGGTTCATTGAGAATTTAATACAGGGGCCTAATTTCCACTTCCCTATCAGGCCAAAGAGTCTATCATGTATTAACTGACTTTATTAGCTTGTTCATGCGGTGAACTGTGGGGGTGTTGTGGCCCAAGACTCACCAAACACATTCCATTGTTATAACCATGTGAAAACATTTAGATGATTAACATTCTCTAAACACCCTAGCCACCCGCCGTGACAGCCATTGTGTTGTATGGCGTTATCAAACTAAAACTAATACACTGTGTGGAGCCCCCAGTGATTCCTTACTCCAGTCCGCCAGGAGTTTGAAACCTGGCTCACATGACGCTTGGAGTGTCCCTTAAGGAACGCTCCAGGTTCACATGACCCTTGGAGTGTCATGAGAACCTGGGGTCTTCTGATTCACTGTGTCCGATCTCCATTCTCCAACCCAGCATGGATAATCTTCAGTTACTTTTGCTGAAGGAGCATCACTCATGACAGACTCTTGTGTTGTGAGGGGGGGTCAATCGATTTTTGCCATCAGGAAATGCGTGTTCCGTTTTGGTATGTGCAGAGCCGGCATGAAGATTTTTGGGTCCCTAGCCGAGATTTTGATAATGCCCCCCCCCCCCCCCCCCCATAACAAAGTCATTCCATTTAATATCACAACTGTTAAACACCCAGTGTCTATATTTCACATCATAGTATAAAACATTGCTCCAGCAATAACGCCAAAAATAAAATGAAATAAATACTTTTTTTTAATCAAAATGTGAATAATAATTTACTCCGAGACATGGATTCTGGGTTTGAATTGGTTTGAATTTGAATCTGGGTTTGAATTAATAAGGAAAAGGTTTATCAAGTCAAGTCAAGTCATTGTCAGTTTTCATGAATGTACAGGACATACACAAAAATGTATTTATTGTCACGATTTTATTAGAATGGAGGAAGGGAAGGCCCTGATAGCATCTGCAGAAATGTATCTGCACAGAGTGAAATGCTCAACACAAAAACGGCAAAGTAGGACCCTGGGGTACCGGCGCGGCTGGAGTCGTCTCCACATTCCTTGAGGCCTGGGATTTTGGGGGGTGATTTTTACTTCAAACACTGTATGTAGCTCAGCTGCGGTCTCCTCACGTTGTCCACCTTACCTCGGTCGGTGAGGAAGCCTGCTGCGTGGAGATGCGTGCCTGGCATGGTAAACCCATTGGCTCCATTGTTACACGGGCTGCACATGACCAGCAGGCTACAACACTAAATCCCCCCCCCGCCTTGCAAATGTGTGACGCTTACGACCAGCCTGTGAATGAGGAGGGGAGACTACAGTAGAGAAGGGTCCTCAGCAGTCGCCTTCTCTCGTTCCCCAGGTGACGCGTTGTCACAGGACTGAGAATAGAATAGAAATAGGCTCTAGTTGTTCACTATGCTCTTTGAGCTTACAAGTATCCACCTGATCCTCCCTCTCTCGTTATCTTTCTATCTCTCCCTCTCTCTCTCTCTCTCATTACCTCTTCCTCTCTCTCTCATTACCTGTCTCTGCTCCTGGAATCAAGGATCGCTCTTTCAAAAGTTCCTCTTGTGAGACTTTTGCGTGTTTTTGTTTCGCAACTCTTTTGATTTACTTCAACAATTCTGAAGCTGGATTCCGCCATGCATCTTTCTACGGAGCACAAGATCGAGCTCGGCCTGGCAGAGCAAGGGCGGGACAACTTTGCGTTCACCGTGAGTACTCCAGATCCCATACGTAGAGTCCTCTGACGTCTTCGGGCCTCTCGAGAGACGCACGTTCACCCTTCGTCTCCTGCAGGACGTTCTTGCCTCCTCCTCGTGGCCCAGAGTCCCCCAGTGAGATGCGGTGAAGTTTGCCTTCACTTCGGTGCTTGTGTTTCAAACGTCCACGCCACTCGTGCAGTGGAGTCCCCGGGTTGTTGTTTTTGTTGTTGTGTGCTGCCGCTGAGGAGAGCTGAGGCATTAAGGCGTAATGCACAACAGCCACGCGCTCCACTGTGGAATGAGCTCGGACCAAAGCATGGGGCTCAATTATGGGCCAGCTCCGACTGGGTCACTGTGAATCAGGCTGATTGAAGCTAGAAGCAAAAAAGTTAATAAAAAAAAAAAAAAGTAAGCTTACTTCCTTCCATTCATTGGACGTAGAAAATGACAGCGGTAAATAATCTGCAGAGGCTTTGGGAAGAAAGACAGACGGGAAATCAAAAGACATGAAGCTGGGGTTCATTGTGAAAGGTCAGAGGTCCCACAGCACGGGGGGACGCAGGTTTACGCAGCTGCTAAACCCCCCCCTCCCCCCCCCCCATTGTTCTCTTCCCAAATTGAGTCGGAGGACGACTCCATTTGTTATCTATGAAATATTTCGGAAAAAGCAAAACCCTGGGGTCACTAAAGAAACACCAGGGAACAGCTGTAGGAACAAAGGACAATATGGAACCCCCCCCCCCCCGTTCTCATCTTCATGTTGTACTTTCGAGATTCAAACTGTCCGAATGGGGACAAGACGACCCCAGTCCTCGTCTTTCCAGCTAATTGCCGCGGCAGCTTCTTTGTCTTGGCATCACATTCTTAAGCAATCCGTAGAGTTGATGTTCAGGAGTTGTTAAAATAGCTGTGGTTTTGATTTTAATGTTTGTAACTCGTAGCATTAGGACTGCTGGCTGAATTGAGGAAGAAACAATACATTCATGACATTTGACATTTAGGCCTCATCATAACGAAAATTGAAAACATCTGGTGGAGATGAGCAAAATCTAACAATGTCTTATTTTATGATCTCACTATGAACCATCTGTAGGATGATGAACTAGTACTATTATTAGCTCTCTCTCTATCATTGGATGAAGGTCCAACCATCAACCTTCATCCAAAGTGACTTTGGGTTAATTCTGAGATAAGACACAGAAACCAGTAATCAGTAACCAGTAAAGTGTCCAACTGGGAAAGTCCAACTCATTCCGTCAGTCCCACCAAAGCTACACCCTCAGAACACTTTAGTTACTTTGGGGATTTTTTTTGTATAAAGCATTTTATTATTGATTGTGGTCAGGAATCCAGATGCAAAGAGAACTTCAACAAATATGACAAATTATTTTACCGTTTTAAAAATGATTTTAAAACCTTCTCCAGGGATGGCAACAGGTTAGCTTGGGGTCTGATCCTAGTACCTCACAGATGTGAGTCAAACACCAGATAGACTGGAATGTCCTGCCCACAACTTTGCCATAAAATGTGTGTAATACGTGAAATATGTTTATCGCTTGGTCCTGGGCATTAGGACAGAGTGACCTGTGTTTGCATCGTGAAATCTTTGGTATACACCGTGATTATCTAATTAACATGCACTTATTAACACAAACTTTAAGATGACATTTGCACAACAAAACCCATACACAAACACAAATCGTATACATCAAAGCATTGTGAATGATTTTGGGATGGATGTTTCAAAGTGGACGGTCAAAGTGTTGTCCGCAGGGCAGCATAGCAGTAACGGAATGTCATTCTGGACGTTGGACTTCTCAGGAAACGGCATGGGTCATCTCGTAGAGAACACACACACAAAAGAGAACATATGCAGCAAAAAGGAATCTGCTTTTAATGGTGGGATCAGTTTCACCCCCCTCCCCCTCCCCCTCCCCCTCACTCAGGTACCTGGGACAGAGATTCTTTTGTTTGTGGTTAATTTAAAACTTGCAGGAGTTTAGCCAGTATCTCCTGGGTCAGAGGTCTGTCTGTGAGGTCTGTGTCCTCATAACCAAGTGAGCCAGTGCTGATGGCCCAGGAGTCCGGGAAGTGTTTACCACCTGCAGGTGGAGTCAGTCAGCTCAGCCAAGAGAGCTTGTCCTGGCACCTCGATCGCTCTTTGTAACGTGGCACTTAGTCAGAGATGTTGTATACTAGCTAGCAATGGTTAACCTAGCAATTGAAATGCTTGAAACTTGTTCTGGTGACCTTCTTACTGTATTAGCAGCAATTAAATGTTTCGCCTTCATGTGACAAATGTACTCTTTGTAAGTCGCTTTGAATAAAAGCGTCTGCTAAATGCCCTAAATGTAAATCTAAATGTAAATGTAGCAGAGCCAGGATGTTGCTGTTGAAGGCAGAAAAAAAAAAAATCCACAAACAGGATCCGGGCGTAGGTTCTTGCAGAGTCCAGAGGCGGGGCGTTCGTTTACTGTGTCACCTACAAGACCTGTTGGCTCTGTAGGCGAACTGCAAAGGGTCCAGACGATGAGATCTGTGATGGTTCTGAGGTGGTTCGGCATATAGCGCTCAGATGACTTTGTTACTCCGGACAGGTCAGGGCATCAGACCTGCAGTCCATGCGTCCTGTGGTCCTTACTGAAGTGTGTCTCCCCGCATACCGACACCTCATCAGCTGTACTGCCGCGACTCACGCTGCAGTCACTGTGCATGCATGCATGCATGCGGCTGTTTCAGCAGCTAAAAGGGAGCCGGGAGCTGCATAACGCAATCCCCATCTGTAACACGGATCTGCACTTCACAAAAAGAACCGGTGAAATGTCGGTTTATTGTCTCATACCGTTTGAAGGGTTTGGTTTGAAGGGTGTGTGTGTGTGTGTGTGTGTGTGTGTGTGTGTGTGTGTGTGTGTGTGTGTGTGTGTGTGTGTGTGTGATATCAGAGTCGGTTGTAAGTTGAGAAATCATAATTAATAATGTAAGGATTTTTTAAATGTGTTTTTTTTTCTATCAACAGTATAACTGGTGGAAGTAGTCAGCCAGTGGTGTCAACATACCGGGTGGTCATTTATCAAAGCAAAACAGCTCTTACTTATGAAAGCGATGCCAATGCTGTTTAACAATACTGTCTGGCACCCACCTTCATTGCAATTAAAGCACTGCACAAATGACTTCTAACTGTCCCAGGTTAGAGTGTTAACATTAATGTTAACAAATCACTATTTGTAAATCAAACAGTTGTAGCTAATTCATTTCTAACCTTTTCCTGCACAGCTACATTCCATGATGGTGTTGAAACTGTTGCAGTTACGGAGCTTAACCACTAGATGGGAGCAAATGTTCAGTTTAAGCGGGCCTTACGGGTCCGTCAAAAGACAACAGGAGAGAAAAGGTCAGAAATTCAATTCAACGGACAGTCATCACAGGCACGCACACACACACACACACACACACACACACACATATTATTCTCGTAGAAACGAAATATTCTTAACACCATATCAGCTATGAACCTGAAAGCTTCTTCTCAGGGTCAACATAGCTAATATGCTGCTTATCTGCTGAGGAGGACACTGCAGAAATAAGAATTCCACCTGTCAGACTTGATGTACTCCTTGTTGTTTCATGCATATAATCTGTCCTGGTTTTTAACACATAACTTAAACCTCGAAATCGAACTGTCTTGCATTTCTGCAGGGTGAGGGTAAGGGGGCAAAGCACAAGGGTCAATCGTTGGACTGAATAACTGTGAGGTGAGGGTCAGAGGTCAAACCAGGAAAACCCCCTTTTCGCTGTTTTTCTTCAACCAGTCTGAAGAGCAAATGTTTACGATGACACAATTCAAAAAGAAATCCAACAATTCATCAACCTTCACCTGGTTAGGAATGCACAGAGCTGGAATTGACACCATGCGGGCTCACACACACACACACACACACACACACACACACACACACACACACACACACATAAGGTCTTTAACTGAAAGTGTAACGGTCAGGTCATGCTCACCATCTCCTTAATCATTCCACAGTCCACTTAGGTTTTTCACTGAGAGAAGAGAAATACTGGCAACACGCACGCACGCACGCACGCACGCGCACATGCACACACACGCACAATCACACACACACACACATACGCACGCACGCACACACACACGCACGCACGCACACACACACACACACACTCTTCCAAATGATGCCCACAGCACATGATGGCAAAGTTAATGCTAATGATTAGTGCTCTAAACTCAGATGTCAGTTCTTCCCAGCATGCACTTGGTGATGGTTGATGGACGGATGCACTACACCCAGGTTAAGCAACACAGGTGCATGTTGTAAACTGACATCACGATTTCCGTTAGATTTGAACAGGATTTCTGTTCATGTTGATATCGGTGTAGTATGTTGTAGTATGTTGGTGTTTCATCTTGTTTCACTTAGAGAAGATGGATGCTTGTCTCTTCGAGTGCAGATCCACCACAGCAATCGTTCAACTCGGTTCGACCAACCAATCGTTGTGCATTATTGTGTCATGTGTCAACAGTTAAATCGAACAACAGTCAATTAATTATGACAGGCAGTCCTTTCTAGAACACAAAATGACTGCACATTGATTTCCTTGCCAGGCAAATTTCAAAACCACATGCAATATCAATACAATAACAGGCATGCAATATCAGTGATTTTAGTGCGTGCATTGACTGCACTCTCTTCTAGCAGTCAGTCATTGTAATATCTATGTCTGGATACATCTAGGAGTCTAACACCAATGTGGCCAGAACACCAAAACACTGCTTTCACTTTCAATATGCAGCCAAACAAAAATCTCACATTGGAGACACATGGCTTCAGAAGGAACAATGACAGTATAAAATAAACATGTGGTATACAAATGGCTCACACATATCAACGTGTCATGCCGTTCACCATAGTGATCTGAGAGAAAATATGGCACATAGAAAACAGGGAGTAAGTGAGTTTGCTCATTAAAGATTACTCTCTTAATCTTTATTTGCTCTGAGCTTGGCCGGCCTAAGGCTCTCTCTCAAGAGACACAGGGCGATCTCTCCTCTCCTGACAATGCATCTGGTTCCTGTTCGATGAATTCGATGACCCCCAGTCCATAAAGTACCATTAAGGACACACGAAACAGACGCTAAAGAACTAGCTTCGATGTATGCCGACTGTGTTCATCGCCTTTGTCTTGGCAAAAAGGTTGCAGTGGAACTTACCGCGAAGACTACGGCCGACGGCTCACTGACACGTACGTTCTGCGGTCTGCGCCAGCGTGAGAGGAAATACCTCTCCCTACCAGCAGGTGGCGTTGGTCTGCAGTGGACTGCGGGTACATACAAACGAGAAACAAAGCCAGCGTTTGCCTACGATTTCACGCCGATTTCGCGCGGACGGTTCCGCAAAGGTGTCTACCTCTCATCGAGAATATGTGAATAAAACAAATTTGTCGTCTTTTGCTGCATCGCTCACGGTCCTTTTCGATTCCCCTGTGTTGATTCGCTCAAGCCGAACAGCCAATCCGAGCGATTCCTCTCGCCGACGTCGACGGGTGGTGCGACACTGTGCTGGGACACGGCGAGGAAACGCGGGGCGGAGACGCTCGCCAACGGCCCGACGCCGACCGTCGGCCCGTTGAGTCGGGGGGGGGCTTGACTCCCGCGAGGCTCCGCCACTGCTCTGTCCCATTGGAACGAGACCAATTGTTAATGGCCGATTATTCACTCTTGTTGGCCACACTCGAAGGCCCTTAACGTCTATGTATGCAGGTTCACTCCACCGGGGCCGATATTCCAGCCCTATGGACCCCTTTGGCCCTAATGGGCTTTTCATCACTCCAGACGACTGCTACAAGCGCTGTCTGTGTGGCTCCTCAGGAGGCGAGGAGGCCCTGTGGTTAAACACCCCACACTGGGCTGCTGGCGATGGGGGGGGGGGGGTAGGGGGGTGTGGGGGAGGCGGGGTGAGCTGGGTTTCAGTTGGTGGATGAATCGTAACGTAAGGTTGGCGTCAGCTGCATTGTGGTATCCGGTCAGCAGTGTGGAGTATAATTGGATCAGTCGCAGCAGCAGAGGAAAGGAGAGGGGAGAAGATGTGGGAGAGGAGAGGAGGAGGAGGAGAGGAGCTGGCCATGGTAGCGAGTCGTGGCTAACTTGATCGAAGTCGAGTCGTACGACCGTACGGTAGCGGGGCTGGCCTGGGACAGGAAATCGGCCCGGCGTTTTTTTAGCCCAGCCTGACCCACCGCAATCTTCTCCACAAACATTTTTTGTTCTGCGCCAGCAAAGCTGGTGCGCCCGGCCGGGGAGGTGTCTGTGTGTCCACCGGCTCTGCAAATGGGCTGCTAAATGAAGGCACGGAGACCAAAGAGGGCAGGGGTTCGAGGATGTGATTGGACCAGCCCTGTGTCAATCACGAAAAAAAAAAAAAAAAAAAAAAACGATGCGTGTTTTATGGGTCGGTCGGATATGGGGTCGGTCAGACCAAAAACAAAACCAGACAGTAGTCCGGAGTGTCTCCTCAGCCTGGACCCTCACAATGAAGCGTGTGACAAGTTAAATGACCGCCATCAGGTCCTCCTCAGTGGCCAAGCCAGGATTTTTCAAGGGTGGGCCACTATTTTTTATTTTTTTTAAATTCCGATACAGGCAGTATGCCTACAGCTATTATCCCAACATTAAACAACACACGATTTCATCACAGATCAGACGATTAATGGCAATCAATAACAGGCTACATTGATGGATAGCAGGGGCACCGCCAGGCTTGGACTCTATAGTACGCACAAGAACTTTAGCCGAACGAAACCGAAAGGCTCAGGCGCGACGCGTGTGGAAATCATTCTTTACTTTTTTTTTTTTTTTTATCATTTCAATATAGGCAATACAGCAATTGTCCCGAAATTAAACAACACGTGATTTCATCACAGATCAGACGATTAATGGCAAACAATAATAGGCTACATTGATAAATAGATTATAGTTTCATACTACTGGAGAAGAGAACCATATAGAGTAGCCAGGGCTAAACATGAACAAAAATAATATAATAATAATAATAAAATAATACCTCAAGGTTGGAGGCGATTGTGAGCACTTTGTAAACAAAAAAAACAAAAAAAACGCTGGTCAGATAGCCTGAACCCAAAACATTGATTCTGACGGTACTATTCAAAATAACACAACATAATAACAGAACAACTTCTGACCCAGAAAGGCTATTGAGTTCCACACACATTTCAGGGATTTTCAATTCGGTGCGTGCGTGCTGAGTGTGAGTGCAGTGCGTGAGCGCGTGACGGAGGCATGGAGAGATGCTGAACGACGAGGACTGGAGGTGGAGTTGTGGAGGTGGACGAGGTTGACGGCAACGAGATCGAGTCATCGTTGTCGGCATTGGTCCTTTCTGCAGTCCTAAAATCTAACCTTGGTTTCTTAAAAAAAATGACGCCAACAACGTTTGTTTTGACATATTCGTAGCGGTTAATAAACAACAGCTGAACAGCCATTTTTTTCGTTAAGTTAATGCCGGGCACTTCTGATTGGGTGGGCCAGCTGTCAATCATAGCGGCACTGGCCCACATTGGCCCTTAATGTGGCTACGCCTGGCTCCTCTGTTCAGTCACTAAACCTCCCCCATATTTGATGAATGGCCTGACCTGGTCTGAACCCCACCAGGTCTGCTGGAAATCTATGTGAACGTGACAGGGGCCAGACATATAGACCAGAGCAAAGACAACATGAGCTCGCGGAATCTTCTCAATCCCAGGCTAACCCGATTAGAGCTAATGGAGCCAACGCAAACTTAATACCTCGTCAAGTTGCCGTTATCCTTACGGCGGTCTCAAAGGGCCTTCGCCAAAGAAAATGGTTTTGTCTAGCCTCTGCTTGAATAAACTGTCTCTCTTCCCTCTCCATCGTCGTCAAGGGCCCCAACGCTGAGGACCAGCTGCAGTGTCACAGCACCAAGGGGTGCAGCACCCCACTGAGGGTAGAGGAGGTGCCACCGGAGCAGGCGGAAAAGGGCCAGGAACTGGTGTACTCCCTCAACGACCGCCCCCCCCTGGTACCTCTGCATCCTGCTGGGCTTCCAGGTAATCCCGCCCCCCTCTGGTACCTCTGCATCCTGCTTGGGCTTCCAGGTAATCCCGCCCCCCCCCTCTGCCGTCCTCCTTGTAGCCCCTCCCCTGGCACTCTGAAGGAGGAGCAGAGCGGGGGGGGGGGGGGGTCGCGCTAACTCGGTCAAGGCCAGCCAAGGCCGGCGCGTTCGCTGAGCGATGTTTTGGCGTTCGGCCGGGGGGGAAACTGCCTTTGATGAACCTCCCCTCAGGGATTCATGAAGGATGTCTTTGTTCTTCCCCCCCCTCGTCCCACTCGTCCTCCTCCCCCTCATTCTTACTCTTCCTCTTCTCCTCCTCCTCCTCCTCCTCCTCCTCATTCTTCCCCTCCATGTCCTCCTCCTCCTCCTCCTCCTCATTCTTCTCCTCCAAGTCCTCCTCCTCCTCCTCTTCCTCCTCCTCCTCCTCATTCTTCTCCTCCAAGTCCTCCTCCTCCTCCTCCTCCTCCAAGTCCTCCTCCTCCTCATTCTTCTCCTCCAAGTCCTCCTCCTCCTCCTTCTCCTCCTCCTCCTCCTCCTCCTCATTCTTCTCCTCCAAGTCCTCCTCCTCCTTCTCACAAGGTTTGCAGAGCGATTCCCGGTAGTGAAGGCTACACAAGTGATTGCATTACACATTACACATACGTGCTGTCATTTGAGTCGTGTACGGTGGTCGGTGTCTCGTTGCGCGCTCCCCTGGTCTAACGGCACAACACAGGCTGGCCCACAACAAGACGGCGAGATGCCAGGCAGGGGTGAAAGGGGCCGAAAGGGAGTCCAAGCGAGAAGGAGAGGAAAACACCCACTGAGTTGTTGCTGTGTAAACCCGGACCCATTTCCAGTGTTTTTTTTAACAAAGAGTACAGGAATATATATATATATATATATATATATATATATATATATATATATATATATATTCAGTGCCCTCGTGTTGAAGACGACAGGCACTCAGTGTTGTGACGTTCAGCCCATTAGCCATGATGAATGAATTACCGACACGACAAATCACTCGAAGATAATACATGGACATGGTGCCCCCAGTGTCCTGGGGCGGAGTCCTGCGTTTGACCCATTCATCCGCCCCCCCCCCCCCCCCCCCCCCCCCCCACCACCACCACCACCACCTCCTCCTCCTGTCAAGTACTCCACGTCTCTCCCTCTATGCCACAAAGTCCTGAGGCTCTCTCTGCAAGACATCCCTGCAGGCCAGCACCTCCTGCGTGCCGTACCAGGAGGATCATATGAGGTGCTCCCTCCCACACCTCGCCTCCAGCCCCCCAGCCGCCCCCCCCCACTGGAATCACCTCACCCTCACCTCATTCGCCCTGGGAGGGTTTGACCCACATAACCACCTGATATATGGATCGCCGGCGGCTCGAGCAAAATAGACGCATAAATCTTGAGCAGAGGCCTTCTCCCCCCCCCCCCCCCCTCTCCCCCACCGCCACCGCGCCTATCAGCATCTGCTCCACATTTCTACCATCCTCTCCCCTCGCTCCGCTCCGTCTCCCCCGCGATTCCTCACACTGCTCAGGTGTCACACCGCCGCCCGCGTCCCACACACACACACACGCGCGCACGCACACGCGCACACGCACACGCGCGCGCACACACCGCGCGCGCACACACGTCATTAGCGGGGGGGGGGGGGGGGGGCGTGTTAACGAGGAGCACTGATAGTCCAGCCGTCTGGTGTCAACGGGGGGTCCCTCAACGTGACCGAGGTGAGCATGACGCGTTCCGGCTTGAAGGCGGCAGCCCTCCCACCGACGCGACCTTCGCCCCACCTCATTTGCCCCCGGGGGTGGGGGGGGGGCGCCGGTGGGGGGGGGGGGGGGTGTTGACTCGCATTATCACTGCCTGCCCCCCCCCCCCCCCCCCCCCCCCCCCCCACACACACACACCCCACACGCCTGATGTATGACGCGCCGTCGGCAAAAGGCACGTAAATCTACGTACGACCTCCCCCCCCACACACACACACACACTTCCCGTCAGCATCTGTTCCGCATCTCTATGTATGCCATTCTTATTTATTTTGCTGTAATTCCTCCACCCTCAGACACGTACACACACACACACACACACACACACACACACACACACTTGCGTGGGCTACCTGTCGGTGACCTGTTCGATCCCTACATTCCATCTCAGATCAGAATCACATGCCGTGGGATCCGTTCCAACGCCCCCCAAGGAGCTTCGCCTGCAGCAAACCTTTATAGAGAACATCTTATCTCTGGTCCAGATTAGCGGTGGTCAGGTGGGAGGTTTGCCGACTTTAATCAATAGATGTATGGAGGAGTGTAGGACTACAAGGGAGAGGGGTCAAGTGGGTTTTTATTACGGCCAAAAAGATAGCGTGTGGGTTACGTAAAGACAAGAATGTCTGGCAACAACTCTGGTCCAGCAAAGTTCCTGGCAAATGCGTTTCTTTGTGTGTGTGTGTGTTTGACTATATGAGTGTGTGAACATGCGTGAGTATGTGTGTAGACTATGTGTGTGTGTACATGCGTGAGTGTGTGTGTAGACTATGTGTGTGTGTACGTGCGTGAGTGTGTGTGTGTGTGTGTGTTTGACTGTGTGTGTGTGCACGTACGTGAGTGTCTGTGAGTGTGTGTGTGTGTGTGTGTTTGACTGTGTGTGTACGTGTGTGAGTGTGTCTCTGACTCTGTCTGCGTGTGACGCACGTGTGTGCGCGAGCGCAGCGCAAGCGTCTGTCCCTCTCTCCATGCGTGTCGTCCTGCCGCCCAGCCCTCTCCTCACCCCTCATCCTCCCGCCCTCCCCCACCCTCCCCCCCAGCACTACATCCTGGCCTTCGGGGGCATCATCGCCGTGCCCCTCATCCTGGCCGAGCCGCTGTGCATCGGGGACAACAACATCGCCAAGAGCTACCTCATCTCCACCATCTTCTTCGTGTCGGGCCTCTGCACCTTGCTGCAGACCAGCGTGGGCATCAGGTGAGCCGTCAGCAGCCACGCGTAATGGGCAGCGGAGAGAGTGCAGAGGTCTCGCGGAGGGAAGCAGGCGGGGGAAGCTCCTCGGGCCGTCACGCGATTTTACTCACGAGATGTTTTTACTCACGCGAAGCGCAAAACACACACACACACACACACACACATGCTGGTTGATTTATGGTGATGAAGGGTGTGAAAAACCTGTGCATTGTGAAGGAAACACATTTATTCAAATACCGTGGGAAAAACGAACAGCGGGGGGAAAACAACGCCGCGCACGTCCCTCCGCGGGGGGAGACGCCGCTCGGCCTGCCAGCGCCTTCGCGCGGGATTTTGGCAAATGGAGGTGGACACATCAAAGACGGCCGCCGCTCGTGAACTCGCCTTCTTCAGCGTGCTTCGTCCGTTTCCCATGCGACCCGTCCCGCACGTAACAGTAATTTACTTTAACAATGCTTGATGGTGTGCTCGCGTCAGGCGTCCGTGTGTGTGTGTGTGTGTGTGTGTGTGTGTGTGTGTGTGTGTGTGTGTGTGTGTGTGTATGTGTGTGTGTGTGTGTGTGAGCACACGTGCAACTGTTTCATATTTTCAAAGGCTTTTACAAAGCCCAAAGCCACAGAGGTCACAAAATATCGGCGAATCTGCGGTGGCGGAAGATAAAAAAGACAATGCCGTGCAGGAATTCGGTCAATTAGGTCCTACAAGGACCTTCGGCTTGCTGAGATGAACCGTGAACACATCAGAAGACGTTGGCATCGTGGGGGGAGGTGGGGGGGAAAAAAAAAACACAAAGTGACAACCGACTCAACCCTTCAGGTTGCCGATCCTCCAGGGGGGAACGTTCAGCCTGATCACCCCCACGCTGGCCATCCTGGCCCTGCCAAAGTGGCAGTGCCCGTCCCCTGGCACCACAGACCAGGCCAACGGCACCGAGCCCCTGGCCGCGGGAGACCCGGAAGAGGTGTGGATGTCCCGGATACGCGAGGTGAGCCTTCCTTCCTTCCCCGGTACCATGTGGGGGGCAGACGGGGGCGTGTCCTGTCATGTGACTGCTGAGATAACTAGCTAGGATTGAGATCCGTCAGCCAACGCTGTGACCCAAAGAGACTCAAGACAACGGTTTGTTAGTTGTTGTGGTTTTCACGTCTGAAATGAGAGGTCACACTATAGTCAGAATTACGAGGAGATTATAACCAAAAATGACAAAATACATAATTGAGGTTTAAACAAGAAGAGCAACCTTAAACCTTAAAACCTTGGAAAAAAAAAAAAAAACCTTAAACCAAAGATCAAACAACCTCATCAGTAAATGTGGACCAGAATAAAACCATTTCTATAGAAAAATTACCTTGTGGATGAATGCATTTTATACATGAGAAACGTTCAAATTCAGATGTGTTTTTGATTAAGTAAAATATGCACGGTAGAACGGTGACATATTAGCAAGGGCGTAAGTTTGGTCTCAGCTTTGGTAGGGACACTAAACAGACCAACCCCCCCACCCACCCCCCACCCCCCCCCCCCCCCACCACCACCCCAAAAAAATAAAAAATAAAAAATAAAAATTAAACTATATGAAGCCTGAAACAAAAAAAACCGTATGCCTCTATTTAATTTAATACAATACATTTAATAAATACAATACAATACATTTAATACATTTTCACGAAGTCCTAGTTGAGTCTCAACCGTTCTCACCACTCTGTCGACTCTGTGAATTACGTTGTGGCTAGTTTGATCGGATCGCCCTTTTCAAGGCGTCCTTCCTTTCACAGAAAAACTTCAAATAATAAAAATAAACGGAAGACCAAGACCAACTCCAGAACTGGAATTAAAAGAAAAGGTTAAGAAAGTGGAAAGCATTTCAAGACCGAAAATTATCAGCGATATCCATGGATGGCGGGCTGTAATAAAACAAACAGGCTGTACTGGTGGAGTTGTTTGCTTTTTACAACTGAAAAGTCATCCACCTGGGTCGGCGGCGGATTTGCCAGCCTTACAAATCTGACAAAGTCAGCCCACCGACATCAAGGTTCTGCGGCAGACCTGCAAGCGACGGTCAGATGGCCTTTCAGCCAATCAAATGACATCATCTCTGGTGCACTGAAAAATGCGCTGATGTGGGCACGCCGCACGCACGTCGGCAAATATATATGCCTAATAGCCTACTACGAATAGGTTTGCAATTTTTTTTATATTAAATGCATTATGTAACATATTTTTCCGTTATATTAAATAATAAATCTAAATATTGGTAGGGACAATATTTATTAACCCTTTCCCAAAGTTGGTCGGGACATATCCCTCAGTCCCTATGCTAAATTACGCCCTTGCATATTAGTGCACGTATGTATTTCGCTGTGGCAGCCACGTAATAACAATAATAATAATAATAATAATAATACATTTTATTTAAAAGCGCCTTTCAGGTCACTCAAGGACACTGTACAGACAGAATAAATTAAAAACACATAATGAAGTATTCAAATCACATGTTAAAAAGGACCATGGTAGAAAAAAAATCAACATAATAAGATAAAATAAATATAAATAGGGCAAGTATATGAGGAAGCAGGGAGGTTAGAGGGAGTAGGCAGACCGGAAGAGGTGGGTTTTGAGGCGTGATTTGAAAAGGGGGAGAGAGTCACAGTTCTGGAGGTCAGGTACTCAATAAGAGGACACGGGGTGGCAGCAGCTCAGTGGGTAGAGCGGGTCGGGTGGACAGAGCGGGTCGTCCACCAACCGCAGGGTCGAACCCCGCAAATGTACTGATTGTACGTGGCTTTGGACAAAAGCATCCGCTAAATGCCTCCGTTACCCTTTTTGACGTCCCGATGAGTGCAGCACTGACATTCAAGCATCGCTGGGTTAATTCCACAAGAATGCTGCCATTTAGCGACAGTAGCTCTGCTCAGAACAAGCAGCTTATGTAAGTGATATAGGAAGGACGATTAGGTAAAACTGAAAGCTCACAGAGACACAACACACACACACACACACACACACGTACACAAAAGAGCTAGGCTACTTACAGTTGGGGTTCAGCCTAGGTTCAAGTCATTTAGCGGCATTACGGTAATCTCTGAATAAAAAGGCAGGTTCAGCCGTGTCGGAGGATGGAGACAGTTCTCATGGCGAGATGATGCCCAGAGCCACAGCATGGACGACCACTGAGCTCCCTGAGAATCCCCTCTATGGGAATCTCCACCCCAATCTCCAACCTGTCTTCCTATAGTTACCTGTCTTTCCTGACTGTCTTCACTGTCCTGTCCATAAAGACACCGCAAGCCTGTACAAAAATCCAGATAAACTATTATATATCATTATACATTCATACATACATTCAAAAATCTTGCACTAATATTAGTTAGATTATATTTATTTCACATTTTTAGTTTATATTTAGTTTATATTTTATATTTATATTT
Organism: Urophycis tenuis; assembly: GCA_036785325.1. Lineage (NCBI taxonomy): Eukaryota > Metazoa > Chordata > Actinopteri > Gadiformes > Phycidae > Urophycis > Urophycis tenuis. The sequence continues at coordinate 1,574,177 of JAXIVH010000020.1, read as the reverse complement.
TTAATATATATATATATATATATTATTTTTTTATAGACATACATACACTTTTTGCATTCATTCTGTGAATTCAAATGCTGCTGCTACATTGCAATTTCCCATCTTGGGATTAATAAAGTATTTTCTATTCTATTCTATTCTATATGTGTCATCATGATTCGTCTATGGTCCATGGTCTATCATGATTTACTTTTTATGTATAAAAACATGTATCAAAAAGTCAAGACCAAAACTCTGTTTTGTCCCCTCCGCCGTCTCGCCGTCCCCAGATCCAGGGGGCCATCATGGTGTCGTCCCTACTCCAGGTGGTCCTGGGCCTGACTGGCCTGGTGGGTCTGGTGCTCAGGTTCATCGGACCCTTGGCCATCGCCCCCACCATCAACCTCATCGGCCTGTCGCTGTTCATCGAGGCTGGGAAGAAGTGTGGCAGCCACTGGGGCATTGCAGCCTTGTGAGTGGCGTCACTCGTCCATATCTGTTCTGGGCTTTATTTTATATTTGCAATGGGGTCAATTTATCCCAGACGCACAGCAGAAATATCTTAACAAAATAACACACCTCCAAAATAAATTAAATATATCTATATAGAAAGGTAGCATATGTAAAGGTAGGTATACACACAAAATGTCATTCTAATAATAATTACGGATTTTGCTCAAAAACAGCGCCACCTAGAGGTCTTCCTGGTGTGCGACATGAACGTGACGCATAGAATATATTTTTTCACCAGGCCCGACAACTTTGCCAAATAAAATTGACTTTTCGTATATATATGTTCAGATAGTGCAAAATTGCCGTCAAAGTTCCTAGAAAGAATAGATAAACGAAGCAAAAACAATAGGGACCTCGTCCTGTTTCACAGGCTCGGTCCCTAAATATAAAACTACACGCATGTTACAGGCCTGGCAACAGGTTTCTTATTTTTACCGCTGACACTTGAACCGAAATGACAGAGTTAATTTAGGATGCCATGGACAGCTAGGCCCCTGAGCTTGTGCGACACCCGGATCATGCCTTTTGTGACTAAACTAATTAAACTGGTTTTCTAAGGATCAGATTATCCCACCCAGGCGACTGCTACTCACCCACATCCTCCTTGGCTCTGGCTGTAGCAGCCGGGCTGCCCCCGGTCTGCTCGCTGTGCAGCTCAGCGCTTTTAGGAACCATCTCTCATCCGCTTTAGGCATCCAGCCTGAATGCTGTGGCAACTTGAATTGAGAGCCTCTAGACTGGGAGTCAAGCATCCTCCTGACCACTAGGCTGTCCTCCCCACCACCCAGGCACTGATTGCTGTACGCGATCAAACGAGTGCTGCTTTTAGTTTGTCTGTTGTTTTTAACGGACTACCACTGATTCCTGCCACTCTCAAACCTCCATTAGGATCGCATTTGTTGCATCAGTGACAGTGCTTTAACAAATGGTGCAGAAATTCATAATTTGTTTTTGTGCATCCTAGGGCAAATTATCCATCCATCCATCCATCCATCCATCATTTGAATCAAAAACTGTTCCCTTTTAAGGGGGAGGAACGGATGACTGTTGACTCGATAGGCGTTCAGTTGGTCCAGCACTGAGCAAACCATATCCAGACACTAACCGGGTTCACAAAACTGTTTGGATTCTTTATAGCAACACACACGCACACACACACACACACATACACACACACACACACAGGCACACACACGCACACACACATACATACATAATAACGATGTTGCATTGAATGTTGTTTTTCACGTACTTACGTGGATTTCTCTTTTGTTTTTCTACACAGAACGGTGTGTTTGATTCTGCTGTTCTCTCAGTATCTGATCAAGGTCAACGTTCCCATGATTACCTACAAGGACAGGAAGTGGACCGTCTTTCAGTATCCCATCTTCAAACTGTTCTCTGTGAGTGTCCCCTGCTTACTTGGCCCCTGGTCGTGTGTCACACCTGTCTGGGTCCTGTGGGCGGGGCAGGACCAGGTACCAGAACAGGTACCAGACCAGGTACCAGACCAGGTACCAGACCAGGTACCAGACCAGGTACCAGACCAGGTACCAGACCAGGTACCGCACACTCAGAAGACCGCTCAGGGGTAAAGCCTGAGGCGCCCAGTGATTGGATGTGGATGTGGTTGAACAACAAGGCTGGACATATGATTTTCATTTAAAGTATTTACACAAAGTTTTGTGTACATGAGAATGTCGACAATGTGCCATGTCTTTCGGGGAAACAAAGCTAGGGTTTTCTTGGGACAAAGTTCTCAATGCTAGGGTCCTTTCCTGGTCAAATTCAACAGCATATGTTTACCGTTTCAGTTTTGATACCATGAAAACCATCCAAAAACAACCCAAAGTAGGCTAGTCAAATAGGGAATATATTGTCCCATCTGCTGTCACTGGAATGCCATAACTTGCCATATAGTCACAATGCCTGGAAGCTCATCAGGCCATAAAACCCCCTTTGCAAGGCCATAAAACTCCATGTAGTTGTCGAGCATCGTTTTATGGAGTCATGGTTTGGTGAAAGCAGAGCTCACTTGACAGGTCACATGAAACAGACGGCTCCTTGAATCCTCCACCTCATACACACTCAAAGGGCATCGCGATCACTGCCCATACGTGAAGATAGTATCAGTATAAGATAGATGGAAAGTGAAGAATGACCAGAGCTCGGTCGGTCCAGAAACAGCTCAAGGCAGGAGGGCCCAGGTGAGGGTGTCTACTGCAGCTCAGAGGAACTCTGAATGAAAAAAACAACCCAGCAACGTCTTGTCACAGTGTTATAACTGATGCTCTGCGCAGGCTATACTTCATTTAGTTCTCAGCGGCCAAAAATTGCGACTGTGTTGTCAGTTTCGCATTGGTTTGCATTGGATTTCTTGTGTTTACTTAGAGACTCCCAACAGCATACCTTTACTGAGACCCCTCTGTCTTTGCTGGCCTTCACTTTGTCGACATCAAAACATGAACCTAGTAGTGGTACCAGATGGTCCATCACTCTAAAATGGAAAGGATTACAGTCAGTACGTTTACATGCAGCAAGAAATTCGAATTTCTGATCGGATCAGATAATGACATGCGTAAGACCGGACCTACTTCGGACATCTCAAAATCGGATAACAACACCTGGATAATTCGTTCATAGTCAGACTTTTAACGGCATGTATACTCAGCAATCGGATCTGAATCGGATTTTGCATTCTGCGCATGCGCAGTGCCATTCTGCACATGCGCAGCGCCACATAGCGTCCAGAGTCAGCCCATGCTCCGGCTGTTAATCCGATTCTCTGAACGGCATGTATACTCAGACAAGTGATCCGGTCTTACGCATGTCATTATCTGATCAGATCAGAAATTCGAATTTCTTGCTGCATGTAAATGTACTGAATCGCACAACAGTCTGGTAGGCGTTACCATTCTTTCTGTACCAACATTACTTGTTTTAGTCCCTCTAGTTGTAGATATATACTTATATAGAGCTATTTTATATATATAGATATATATATATATATTATATATATAGAGCTATTTTATATCCTAAATTATTGGTCCTCATTTGTTACCTAGCAATTATTTGGTACTCAGTCGTTAACATGAAGTAGGGTTGTATAGGAATTTGCAATCAATGGCTTCAAACACAACTACTTTGAGTCCGTTTTAAGTGTCCCTCAGAGGCACTGGCTGTCTTTAGGTTGTTAATAAAAGTCAATTGGGTTGTGAAAGTGACAGTAGGCCAATAGGTATTTTCACATCAAACAGAATTTGACTGATGATTGATCACCACGACCATTACAAAAACTTGCCCTCAGAACCCAAACAAAGTAGGCACGGGAACAAGCATCGTTAAATAAATTGAAACAATAAATTTGAATTACAATTTCCGTCATCTGGACCAATGTTTGTCGACCTGGCCCTGGTGGTGTGTGGGAGTTCTGCGGTGGTGAATGAGATTGTTTTTTTTTTCTCCATGAAATGGACACATTAATTATGATATAGAGACAATGACAATGATGATTGTCAGCATTGCTGACTTAATCTTTCGTCTGTTTCCCCCCTGGCCATGGCCTTCTTGCAGTCGTAGTTGTGTATAAACAGGAACTCTTCGCCACTCACTCGTCACTGCATGTGTAGTTATCTGTCATCTATAGAGTTTGCATATGAGCTGGTCCATGGAAGGTCTTGATGACAGTGTAGCGGGAACAACTAAATTCAAAGGTCAGGAACCAGAGACCCGAACAACACTGTGCTGACCCGTGTCACCATTCATACGTCCCACACAGTACAGTGCTGAGACCACTTGAGTTTTGCCACTCTCTTTCTATGAAGGACTGAAGGTTCATTCAAAGATAGGGTTTTAGTATTCTTTTAACACACTTTCCAGGTGTGGTTCCAAGGGCCCCACCTGGGAGTGCCCAAGGGTTTCATGACTTTCATGACCACATAATGAGATCTCTGAGGCTCAAGGGGGACCCGACTGGTGGGGGCTGGGCTGCCCTGACAGATGTGGGAAGCTTAACGTAAGATTTATGGTGCCACAAGTGGCCTCAGACAGGATACACATGACCTTAATAACGTAGACTTTATTAGCCGACGAATACCGTGACTTTATGGCCAGGTTAGCATGTTGAAGCGTGGAAGCGTGGGTATAAATACACAAAGTTTGTTAAGATGTAAAGCCATTCATACGCCTTGCAGTGAAGCCTCGATGTCATTCAAGGGTAATCTGAGCAGTTGTAAAGGCGCTGAAATAGGGACGGACACAGTGGATTCCACAAGGTGCAATCATTTGAATGTCATGCTTTTTTTTATCGTCAGTCATTCTGTTGGACATTGCCCTGAGGACTAGTACTAGTCATTGTGTCAGGTGTAGATGTTGAGTGGTAGAACGTATGTGGTAGAACCTTATGTGGGTGAATTCTCTGTTTCTGGTGCTGCTGGATCTTAGCGCGGCTTTTGATACTGTAGATAACAGCAGTCTGACTGAAAGCCCGAGGCAGTGAGTGGGTGTCTTCGGGAGCGACCCCGAACTTCCAAAGACAAGTTCAGGACTCATTTTAAGGT
>JAXIVH010000020.1:1539126-1564126 GCA_036785325.1 Urophycis tenuis | reverse complement strand
TTTTCATCACCATTCCGGAGCCGGTTATCGGAGGGATGTTCCTGGTTATGTTTGGAATGATCGCAGCTGTGGGAATCTCCAACCTACAGGTAGATTTACGGGGGCCCCCCTCATCATTGCACGCCTTTTCAAAGATCTGCCCTGCGACTGTGACACGGAGCCATTGGTTCAGGAGTCCATCCTGCCGTGTGATGGATAGGTCCGGCCACCAGGCCGCGTGGACAGTACCCACTGGCAGGCTTGATGAATGGAATGGTTTGGTTGCTACTCCGGTGTCGAATGTGCCGACTGTACGTTTGACACTCCCAGACCCCCGGGCCCCGTTCCAAGTAAAATTTTAAACATGGACGCCGGCAGACTTCATAAAATGAAGGTCTTCTGTCTTCTGTAAGATATGTCCATGTGTTGGAAGCAGCAGGCTGTGGCGATCTCCTCTGTGCTGTTTACATTAAAGGTTTCCCTCTGTTTGAACAGCGTTCAGGCTTTATTTGGACTCCTCCCGTCACCATAGGATTGCTCGTATCCAAACAGTGTAGTGAAGATCTAATGTTTAAGGAACAGTGCCTTGCTGGTCCAAGACAAGAACATCTGAGCGTTCTTATTTCATTTTATCTCCCGAGAGTGTGAAAACAGAACCATTAACACCTGGGCAGAATGGCAGCCAGTCCAACATCTATAGCTATCAGACAACTCAGATATATGCAAACATTTCAGTTGGAACATGTTGAATGATAACCTGTGGTAGGTGGGGGATTATTACATGATGTTTAACTTGGGGAATGAGGCAGGGATATTGTAGTCTATCTCAACAGAAAACAGTTTGGGTGAGAGGGGCTTCCACTGGAGTTAAACAAAAAACAAAATGATTGTTTTGCTTAAGTCAATAAGTGTGGTTGTTTTGGATGTTTCCTGCTCTTTCTGTGGCCCCATACTGTTCCCTCTCTGTCTGCCGTCTTTACGGTGGATTTGTATTCTTTGGTACGTTCTTCAGTCGCGTTCTTTCCCAGATCTCTTCCACTGCCCTCTTGCATTCCCTCTCTCCCTCCCTCCCTCTCTCTCTCATGCTGTCTCCCTTTTGTCTGTCTTCTCTGTCCCTCTATCTTCACTCCCTCTGTCTATTGTTGTATCATCATGGTGGTGGTGGTAGTGGGGATCATTATTACTATTTATATTACCATTGTGTATATAAATAGACTTATATATAAATATACTGTATGTACATATATATAGATATACTGTATATAATGTAATGATTATTTTGTTTGGTAATATACTCACCTTTCTGCCACGCTCAGTACGTGGACCTGAACTCCTCCAGGAACCTGCTCATCCTGGGCTTCTCCACATTCAGCGGCCTGGTCCTGCCCACCTGGTTCAGCTCCAACCCTGGTGTCATCGACACAGGTCAGAGTGCTGAAGCTCCTCCAGTCATGTGGTCTCTCTGTAGACGCTGGCAGATCTCCAACACCTTCGAGTGGAGCCGATCAGCAGACGTTCAGGCTTACCAATGCGTGAATTCACAGATGCAGGAGTAGCTGTAGGCTCGTGTATACGCCCCAAAGATATAAACGTCACAAAATATATACGTCACAAAATATGAAACCCAAAAAACTCTAAATGTCGCAAAATACATACGACGCAAAAATATAAACGCCAAAAAATATAAACGTCACAAAATATATTGATCCCCAAATATCTACATCCAAAAACGTAAACGTCACAAAATGGAAATGTCGTAATGTAAATGGTTCGCGTTTCTTTATCTCGCCTGGGTTCTACACTAAAACAGGGGAATTGGTCTGGGGATGCCAGGCTAAGTCTAGCCTAAGTTAGAATAGCAAGCCTCAGAAAGTCATAACTCCTTGCTCCTTGTCTGTTGCTCTAACATGCCTAGTAGCCTCATAGTTGATTTGTTATGCATGAGACAAGAGTGATGAAATATGTAATTTTCACATAATTGCTTCCACCTTGTGGCAAAAGCAAGCATAGCAGCTCAAAGCACATTGGAATAATGATTTATAATTCAACTTCCTTTCTTTGGAGATTTTAACTGTTTTAACTCTTATGCAGAGTTTCAGGTTTTTTTTTAGAAAATGCATTAATTTACTGACACTCCTACACCACACACACACACACATGCTCAGGTGTGCGCAGACACACACACACACACACACACACACACACACACACACACACACACACACACACACACACACACACACACATACACACATAAAGGTGTACATAAACGTGCATATCAATGTGTTTATCCAATATGTCCGGTTAATAAAATCCAATTAATCCAACAAATATCCCCAGACATATGTCCCAGACATCTTTAGGTGTGGGACGTTTGTACCTGCTGCGTTTGAAACAGAAACGGCCTCACCTCACATTCTCCCTTCCAATGTGCTCCCACACTCCCCAATCTCACGCAGACATCAGACTTTGATCCTGGGAGTCATGTGATGCGCCAGCCTACCGAGAACAGCCTGTAATCTAAAGTTCAGGTCTGTCTTCAGGAGGACTTGTCTGGCTCTCAGAGGTCAACAGCGGCTTACCACTCAATCCTCTTGACGCGACCCGCTGCTGCTCACTGTAATCTGCCCGGCTCAAGCCACTCTTCCTTGTCTTACTCCTCCAGTGCACCAGAAATTAAAAGCCCCCCACTTTCGTCCCACACCCCTGTAATGCAATCTCACCGTTGATTGGTGTTTTCCGCGGTGTGTTTTAGTGGCTTTTCGTGGAGGTGTGTGGCGTTGTCCGTTCGGCTGCCCTCATGCACACGCATGAGCTCCGTTAGCGTGTGCTACACCAAGACTAGTTATGACTGTTCAGCGTTTAGATGGCTGCTGTTATGAATCCAGTGTGTCGCACATGCAGTGTCATGATCACCAAGTATGGTGCACCGTTCCGCGTCAGTTTTATAACCCGTGTGTTTACACGGTCAATGGTACAATGAAATGTGTGTCATTGTTATATAAGGATAAAAAAAAAGAAATCTATAGAGATAAATACAGCACAATGTAAATGTATTCAAATGAGGATGTGTCTGTACAGAAGTAGGACATACAGTATTTAGGTACGCATCGGCCCTGGAACAGTAGCTGCAGCCACGGTGCACTTTTGCAGCCAGCAGGTAAAGCAGACTCGCGATGTGGAGTATTGGAGTTAACGAGCCCTACCGGACAGTACGGCCTGCTGGTGCTGTGTGCCTCTCGCAGGCTCCCCTGGTGAAAAACTCTTCCTGAATTGCCGCGAGTCCGTTGCCAGCGATGAGCTGTGGCGCCCCCACCATGCCCTGGAAGGATTAGCGGCCGTGGGCAGAGCAGTTCCCGTACCAGACTGCGCCGCAGCCCGCAAGCAGACCTGCGATGGTGCCCCCCTGCGAACGTTTGTGAGGGTGCTGGCGGGTTCATGCCAAACGAGATATTTGGATATTTGGACCACGGTGCATCCCTGTGTAGTGTCCAGGAGAAGTTCTCCGTGATGTGCACAATGAGGTACTTATGGCCCTTTCAACCTCATGCTGAGGTCTCCTGACGTCCACGGTCATCTCTTCAGGTTTGCTGGCGTTGAGAGAGGTTATAGCCGTGCCGCCAGCAGGATAGTGTAATCACCTCTTCCCTGGGTGCCGTCTCATCGAGATGAGGCCCACGTGCGGCCATGTTGAAGATCAGCGAGGAGGATTGTCACCATCCAGGGGGCCTGCTCATCAGGAAGTCAAACATTCAGCTGTAGATGAAGGTCTTCAGACCAAGATCCACATGCTAAGAGAGGAGTTTTGAGGGAACGATGGGGCGGGCTGCCGAGCTGTGATCGATGAAGAGCGTTGTTCTCGATGAGTTCCGCCAGGTGGGTGAGTGCAATGAGAGGCCGTCCTCCGTGGGCCTGGTCAGTCTGTTCGCAAACTGATGCTGGGTCCAAGGTGTCAAGAAGGTGAGCAGCAGATGTGGGTTCTGACCAGTCCCTGGAAACACTTCATGAGGACCGCGGTACAGCACAACAGGCCCGCTTTGTCTGCCTTGAACGGAGCGTAACAAGGTGTCGAGCTCGTCCAGCATCGACGCAGTGGGCTGCACAACGTCCGTCCCTGCTTCTCCCTTTGTAGTCTGCGACGCGGCGTAATCCGTTCCACATGCATCTGGGTTCAGAGCGGCAGTGGGTGGAATCCACTTTGTCCCTGTAGTCTCTCTCGGCCTCCCTTTTGGAGGTCGTATCTGGTTGCTTTATAGGGTCCCCTGAGTGGGAGGCGGTGATCTGCGTTTTGAATTTAGCGCTAATCTGATGGCTGAGCCGGGGTTTCTGTTTGGGGTAAGTAGCGGACAGTGGCTTCGGTGTTCATTGACAACAGCTGCATATTGACCAACCACTGGATCCTCAAGCGTCAGTCTGTTGTCTTGAAGCGAGACCTCATCAGCCATTGGCAATAACCTTTAATAAACCACAATAAACATACGTCAATGCTGTACTGAGCATTATCAAATAGCATTAGCATAGGGGTTAGGTTTAAACACTGTCTGTCCATTTTAATGGCCGTATATAATAGCCGTTATTTTCGACCGTTATACGGCCAGGTCATTATTGTGTGTGTTAAGATTTATCTTGGCCAGATGTATACCAGCGTTGCAAAGTAGGTCTAGCATTATTACATTTTGATTTACCATATAACAATGTTTATATTCATCCTATTGTCCCGGTGGAGTGTCTGATTCGCATGCGGCCGGATCTCACGGTGGTCTTGTACGGTTTGGCAGCCTCCCAGTCTTTTGTTTGGCTTGTTGCTTCATGGTGGACACAATAAAAGTGTTGCAGCCCGCAGCCGTGCAGAACGAGGCTGCAGCGTCTCCTCACGTGGGAGTGGAACTGCGGAGCCCCTGACACAAGGGGGACGGGGGGGGGGGGGGGGGGGGGGGGCGGTCCTCTGGTAGAGACCGTTGAGGGTTCGAGGAACCCTCTCACACGTCTGTAGTCCATGGGTAGACATGTGTTTATGTACGATGACGTGTTTTGAAATGCATTTTGTGTTCTGTTTTCTTTGTGGGGGTCCTTTGAGGTCCCATTGTTGTATTAGGCTGATGTTTTCATTCAAGTGTCCCCGGTTCACTCGATGAATCTTAGTGTTGATGATACATTTACATCATGGGACTAAATCAAAAATCGCCCCAAAAAAAGCAGGTGATACGTAACGATAACAATGAATGCGTGCAAGAAGTCAAGAGGGGGGACAGAATTGGGATTGAGTCTTTCACAATTACACTTCCACTAACAGAGAGGACATCACTTTGGCATGTGTTCCTTCAATGTGGTCCAGAACACATTTGCCTACAAGCTATTAAACAATGGAGCCATATGCAGCCCAGACCAGCTCCAAATGTGGTCTGAGCCATGGGATCTCAGTGTGTCCTCAATGCATCTTGGGTGCACCCCACACCTGCACTTCAAGCTGTCCACTGGTGAGCAGATCGCCTGAGACGGATGTTAATGCCAGGTGTGGACAGGGCCTGTTGTGACACGCATGCTGCTGCCTGGCCACTCATACATAGCGACAGGGTAGTAAACTTATTATCGCTGCTCGTCAATTTTGGGTTTGACGTGAAAATGGTATAAATAACGTTATCTAGGACAGACAAAAGGCCACCCCTTCCCTATGTCTCTCACCTTGTGTCTTTATGAGCCAGGCCAGGGCTCGGGTGTCTATTATCCTCTGACAGAGTTGACAGTCCATCCTGTGGTGTAGGGCTGAAAACTGAAGGAAGAGTTTTCTGTCTCGTTACAGGAGATCTCTCGAAGGTTATTTTCTCACGCGGGTGTTGTTTTTTTGCCATTATTTTACCATGTTTTAATGATGGCCACTTGGTTACTTCTGTTGATAAAAATATATATTCTTACAATATCTTGAAGGATGTTTTTTTTTTTCTCTTGAAGGAGTTAACGAGCTGGACCAAGTTATCCTGGTGCTTTTTACCACCCACATGTTCATTGGCGGGTTCCTGGGATTCGTGTTGGACAACACCATTCCAGGTACACACAACACCGCCAGCACCTGCATCCTCACCATGTAATGTGTCCATGTGTGTTCAAAGCGCTCGGTAAGATCACATCGGTTCCTCTGCACCACCTAAAGCATGAGAGCATCCTCTGGGACGAGGCACTCCCAAGATGCTCCCATAAGTCTTCACAACTCCGCCGTAATCCTCCACAGACACAATCCCGGGGGGTAGATTGAGCCATGGGGTTAGGATGGATGTCATTCTTCAAACCGTTCATTGTTAACACGTTAAGCCGAAAAACATGAACATGAAACAAACTGTAAAAACAACCAAACAGAGAGACAGCCGTTGTACGGGACGATGTGGCGCGTCCAACCGTAACCGTGGCTGTCGGTTTGTTTTGCGGTCGCAGGAAGTGAAAAGGAGCGAGGGATAAAGAGCTGGCGCCAGATGGCCCAGGACGAGGGGCCGGGCAACGCGGCCACCCGGGCCTGTTACGACATCCCCTTCTGCAATGGCATCTTCCAGCGCTTTGCCTGCTTCCACTACCTGCCGTTCCTCCCCTCCTACAGAGACCCTGCGAGGAAAACCCCGAAGTAGGCCGACAGCGAGAGGGCAACGTTGCATCACGGTGCTGATCATCAATCTTCATTCTGGTGCCTCAGCAGGGTCCAAGGCTTTAGGTGGTACACGATACGACACAGATAACGAGGAAAGACTCAGCGTTATTGCTCAATACTGGACCAACTCAAAACATGCCGTCCACATTAGTCACTTAGACCCAAAGGAATGGGGATATTGGGTTGGGTGATATCAAAGTTCTCCTCTAACAGCTTTCACTTTCACTTAGCAACTTAATGCAGATTAAGATATGCAGAACAACATGTTCAAGGCTTTTTATAATGGCTTCAAGCAAGTGAATAATTCTGCAGTATGCAATTTGTAAATAAGTCTGTGCCCTTGGAGCCAAGCTGAGTACCAACCAGTTTATTAACAAATTAATTCTTAACTAATTTGCAATTGATTGATCACCTAGGGTGTCTACAATATACAGTGTTACACTTTAGTTCCAGCCAGGGAAATTACAAATAAATCCCTTCCTGCAGCAACGAGAAAGTCTACCTTTGAAACATCTTTCTCTTCTAATGCTACTTATTCTCGAGGGAGAAAAGGGACTAATTTACAACTCAAAAATACAGCAATCCTGAAATACAAATACTTTTAGGCAAGCTATATTTCGAAAAATATATCATAAATGATTGAAGCATTAAATTACCTTTTGATATCCATCAAAGACTAGAACAATGTGCCCCAAATTAGTTGATAATCATGTCATTGTGATCCCTGATTTCCTGTAATTTTCCTAAGTTTATATATAGATATGTTGATCTCAGTATACACTATGATAATTATTTTGTATTTGTCTTCAATTCACTTTTTTCTAAACTTTTGCATTTAAATACGTACATATCTCTATGTTGTATATGTTCACATGAGAAGGCAGTTAGCTACTAAAATAGCAATTAATAAAAGATAAAATTTACAGTATCAAGACGAGGGACGACAGTGTAACTGACTGTCCTAATGTATGCTTTCATTTGAGTTAGATAATAGATCATTTGTTAAGCAGAAAATTGTCACACATTCCCAACTCATATTCTTTGTAATTGTTCTCCGTGGAACCTTGAAGCTAACAAAATGTTGCTCCTTTTTTAATATTTGTGTTGCTGAGGCACTGTCATGTCCATGCATATAGGCATAACCCCAGCGAGTGACTGTTGTTACATATAATACCATTTATTTTATAGGTGGTTTTGATCAACTAAAAACGGGCATTTAAATATTTGCATCTGATCTGTCCTTCATATATATCTAATGGATTCGTTCCAGCTGTACACATGAAGATGGAAGGCAAGGCGTGTGTTTGCTGACTTCAAGTGATTAGACCATTAAAAATAACTAGTATATACATTTTTTACTTTCATTTAATAATGATATATCAAGTATGAAAAATACATTTACACTTTACAGTGGTTGGCTGTTTTCAACCTTAAGGTGCCAGCAAATCTCCCAGAAGAAGTGCAGCTTGTGTGGCTCTTTAATCCCCATGCTTGGCTGGAGAGGAAGATATTCTGTGGGAGCTTCTTCGGCCGTATCAAATGTATGAAAGTTCCTTCAGTTTGTAAATATGTCTTACAGAAAAACAAATAACCATTGCATGTTGTGCTAAGCAGTGATTTTTCTCAAAGCTCTGGAAGACCAAGGACATTGAGATATTGTTGATCGTATTTGGTCAGGTTTTTCCTTCCGCAGATCCTATGTCAGAAACAAGTTGAATGAATGATGACATGTTAACCAAACTATATTTTGAATGCCTGTTCCTTACTGGTATATAGCTCCATCACAGCTTTCATGTATCACAAGTCCATGTATCACAAATTACGGAATGAGCAAGAAACAGTTTCAAGTAGGAAATTAGGTATAGAGGACAAGTAGCAACAAACTAACACACTAAGTGGATTTAGCAATTTCCCATCTTGGGATTAATAAAGTATTTCTATTTCTATTTCTAATGAGACGTCTCTACCAATGCAACAAAGTCTCTGCTTTGAACTGTTAAATTGTGACTTTTGTCTTTTATTACCATGTATGCAAAAATAGTGAACCCTCTCTCTTTTTTAAGAATCTTTCAGATTATTTTTTTTTCTTATTTGGTTTTGTCCTGCTGTATTTATGTGCTCATTAAATGTCCTTTATACAAATGTCTTAATTTTTCATGTCCCCATGTCCCACCATTCTCCTTACCATGTCTAAAGAGAGATGATTCAAACATCTCTCTGTGTGTATTGTTGGTCAACACAGTAATCCTCCTTTCAGTCTCACGCAAAAAAAACAACAGACCTGGTGTATCGGGTGTCATACATATAGATCATTTTGAAAATACATATTTCTTGTGGCCACGTTCAACAGTGTCCCCTGCTGTGACCCATTCCAACATCTGGTTGATAACCACTGGACCAGACCACCGATGCGTTCTCAGGGCTGCTTGAGTCCGTCTGTGTGTGCGTTGTACAAACAATGATGGGTTGAGATTGGGATTTGCACTCGGGTGCAGGGAAATGTGTGATCCCAACAGAATTTAACAAACATTAAACAAAGGGTATTGGACAATGGTGTTGATGTAAGAACACACTGTGTGTGTGTATCTATGCATTATTGTAAAAATACTGGAATATCCCCTTCCCATCAGTCTGGTGAGTCCTGAGTCCCGAGTCTGTGTCCCCCGTAGAGTGCAGTGGATGGGGGTGTAGCAACAACCTCCCTGATCCAGAACCCCGGGCGGCCACCTCGTATCAGCTTGCTTGTTATTGCTTTTAAAAGTAGCAGCGTTCAAGCTCAGCATTCTGGTCACGTTTGGCCAAGGACAGAGGGATTTGCTTTGGAAGTAATGAGTCCATGAAACAAAATGCACTCAAGATGCATTTAACCGCATTCGACAAAACACCCAACAAAGTCATATGTGTGTGTGTTTGCGTGTGTGTGTGTGTGTGTATTATTATGACAAAGTAATGTAGATGTTGTTTAAATAGCATGATGATACCTGCCCAATATCTGCTTTGCCACCTTCTTTAAACTAACATGTATTTTTTTAGACACATTTGTGATTCTAAATCTGATAAGGACAGCCAAGCCAAGAACGTGTAAAAAAAAAAAAAATGTGCATGTGACTTGGCAGAGATATTCATATCGCTGGCCAATTGAACTGCTGCCTTAGGGTCTTCTTAGTGAAAGATTTCTGACAGATTCCTAAACGGGAGCTTCGCCTTTGCAAACAACAGATTTGTCACTTTGAATCATGTTCCTATTTTAAGTTGTTGTGTTATATGTGCAAATTATTTTTGTATTAAAGAGATCAACTCAAATAGCTCATGCCATACATCGTTTATACTTTTAGTGTTTAAGTCGTAAAAGTTATGGTCTTTTAAATGCATACCAACTCTTGGCAGAAAACCACCAACAAACAGACAACCACTAGACAAACAGACAACACAACCACAACGCATCTTGGCAGCTTCTCACTGTGGTGAGAAGCAAAAAAAAAACGGAAAAATAAATGTTTATGCCCATATACACTCTCTGATGTTAACCCCCTTTCTTCATGAAACATAATCATGACATGTTTGCTCTGCATCGCAATACATCATGGACAACTGTAAATGAAGACATAAAATAACAGAACCAGATCTAAAAGACAAAAGGAAGATTTAAGTGACAAACATGTCTGGAGTTTTTTTTTTGTTTTGTTTTTCTTGTTTGTTGTTTTTGTTTTTTTAGTTTTTTTGTTGGGTTGTTCCAGGTCGATGGGGTTTCTTATAGCAAAAGATTTTCTGTTCCATCTCAATCCTGACAGGCACGTATGATGGAGAGATCACCTTCCTGGTTATCTTTCTTATCTACATCTGGCTGGACAAATATCTTCAGCGTATCAAATACGCTGTTTACCACCATGACATGTGGGCACCCTGATGTTTGTGGAAAAAAATGAGTAGGAAACCCAGAACACAGAAAGGCCATTGTCAGGTTTGAACTTTGGACTGTTACAGCCATCTGTTGCTAACATTGGAAGTAGTGGTGACTGTAGTAGTAAGTAGTAACTGCATGTCCAATAGCTGGGTCAAGTGTGGATGTTAAATTAAGTTGTCCAATGCGGAAAAAAGGCTTGCCAAGAATGATTGTGTTCTGCAGTTCCTGTTTCAGCCATGGAAGGGGGTTGTGGTCTGACGCAAAGAGGCGTCATCCTAATTATGCTTGTCCCTTTTCAAGGACCCCCCCCCCCCCCCCCCCCCCGGCCAAGTAATACCGGGGGTGTGGGGTGGTTTAAATCATGGGTGTCAGAGGCTCAACAAAACAGGAAGGACAAGGGCGGAGTGGAAGGACTTCCTGAACAACGGGCCAGCATTCTTGTCATGCCATGTACACCATGGGATCATGTCAGTGTTGGTCCGATGAGAGATTGAAGCATTTCAGAATTAACTAAGTGTAATGAGAGCCCCCGAGACATTTAGATTGGAGGATAAGCTGGCATGTATGGGGCTGAAATGTTATCATTTGCATGACAGTAGAGAGGAAAAAAAAAAACTTGAGCGTTGAGATGTTTGAAAGGCGTAAGGGTGCGTTCACACCTAAAGCCACGCACGGTATTTGCTGTAATTGTGGCATAATTACCCACAAATGAGAAGGAAGGAATTCCTAAAGTCCTGATTGAATCAAAGAAGCGGCTATCGAGACGCAGCTCCCGAAATTCCCGAGCTGTGTCCGGCTCTGGGCGGGGTCACGACCCAAGTCTGGAGTCGCGTGACGGTCATCCATGGCAGCCCGGAACCAAGCAGCAGCGT
This sequence comes from Urophycis tenuis, assembly GCA_036785325.1. Classification (NCBI taxonomy): domain Eukaryota; kingdom Metazoa; phylum Chordata; class Actinopteri; order Gadiformes; family Phycidae; genus Urophycis; species Urophycis tenuis. Next base: position 1,552,737 of record JAXIVH010000020.1, on the reverse strand, counting down.
TAATGCTTGCGGGTTGCACGGTGAAACCCACGCGAGTTACGCTAATTCCAAATGTCCTCCGCTTTTTGGTGTGACCACACGGCTTAAAGGTTTGTATGTCATGCATACATGGTTTGCAGGTTTCAGCACATGTCTCAACCCCGCTTTTTGTCCTTTGACAAAGGTTCACAGCTTGTACATTTGAAAGTACGTACGCCAGTTTGCTCAGTTTTCAGCTGAAACGTAAAGGTCATCGATTGCCAGTGGACAATTAATTACCAATTCTTACGGCTATGCCATTTGATGTCTAGCCATAAGAATTTATCAACGAGCTAGCCTTGTATGCTATATCTAATTAACAGAGAACCTGAATTTCATACAAGTAGAGATTTCAGTACATAGAAGGTAAGAACATCCAGGACATTTCTCACTAAATTATAAATATTTATAAATTATAAAAATATTTTTTCTTTCACCTCTTTGGTTTAATCGTCTACCTAACATTCGCACACACTTTTTCACATCTCAAATTGCACTGTAATGCTGGATTGTCATTGTAATTGTTGAAGACATCAAACCAAATGTATTTATCAAGCACATTTAAAAACAACCAGCATTCGCCAAAGTGCTGCTCAAATTCACATTCATTCAAGCAAAAACTGAAAAACATCGCATTTGTAGAGGTTCATACACATATACTTTATACTTCAGCAAATAAGAGTTTAAAATGCTACAGTGAATGATGACCTGTTTCAGAATTTGTTGTATTAATTACAATTGAGCCTGAAGGCTCAATTCTGGGGTTGCTCTTCCACAGGTTATCCCCTGGCACGGTGCTCTCCAACGTAAAGAAACAACAGCCCATTCAGTATGTTTTCACTTCTTAGGCTTCACGAGAGAAAGCTTTGAAGATTATCTGGAATCAGGTTTAGGGATTTACAGTTTGATCCTCTGGCGATACTGCAAATCTTATCTTCAATTCTGGACTTTTTCAGGATGTCCAGATTGTACAGATGACCGTGCGGCTTAAGTCATCGTTTCAAATCCCCTTCTACGTTTACTGTCTTACGACTGTCTCCGCTTGCGCAAGAGCATTTGGACTGTAGTTGTAATGATTACCATGACAACTCGCCCCCCCCCCCCCCCCCCCCCCGCTAGCAACAGCTCCTCGGCGCCGGTCGTGATGGACCGCGAGCTCCAGTTACCCCCTCGACGGGCCGCCGGCCCGCTCAGCACCGCGGCACACGCGAGACGGAGCCACCGCCGCGACGCCTCCGGAGGAAGCAGCGCTTGGACACGAAGTGGCGGAAAAACACCATCTGTCACCGTCCCGGACCGGGCTTCGGGTCCAATGTCCCCCACTGGGACCGCAAGCCGGGTGTGTTATTGCGGTCCACGGCGACCGGGTCAAGCCAGTCGGGGGGCCCGATCCCAGCCGGGCCATGTTGCCCAGCAGAATAAGACCGTGGCTGTATGAGTGTGTCTGTGTGTGTCTGGCGGTCCACTCATGTGAGTAGGAGACAGGGGGAAAAGCGTTATAATGATGTATGACATTACTGGCGTCACAACATCTTATCTGTCGGTGGCTCGGAAAAGGCGCCTGGTGTAAAGTTCAGGCCTGATCCTTACCTCTGTAGGGTCGCTGTGTTTACCATGGAACAGTAATGTCTTGTCAAACTTGGTTTGCCTTTTATTCAATTCTGTCTTCAGCCCTTCCCTCAGTACAGGTTTTTGTTCTGACGTATGACAGAAACGTTTTGTCTGCTGTTCAGATTGTCCCATAGAGTCTGCAAATCACAGCTCCAAGAAGGTTTGCACGATGTTGTAAAACCTTTATGGCAATTAACGTTTCCTCTAAACCCTTTTATTCATGTGTGCTGTTATGTAACTTTTGTTTGTTTATGTAAGTTAATACTGTAATTAAATATGACACGTAAATGCATCTACATAGTGAATTGAAAACAGATCTTTAGGAAGCACAAGGTGAGATTTAACAGCTGCTGATCCGAATGTCTCACCTCCAGTTGCGCTCTTTCATGTGTCACTCTGAGGATGTCTTTCCAGGAGCCCTTCTCAGCCCAATCCAAAGGGAGGGCCACACATGGGGAGCAGCACATTGCTGGCTTGACACGGAGGCGTGAAAAAGGGAAGCAGATTGCACTGGTGTGAAGCATGCACCATTGACACACCGCCAAGAAGGGACAAGATTACCAGGACTGTCTAGCCTCCAGCAGCGAAGCAAGCAGGTGACCAATATCTCAGGTGATGGCTTGTCCTTAAGCAGGCTTTGGTTTTATTGGTGATGAGGTTCATTGAGCGAGGATCCACCGCTGAACCGTGGGAGCTGTGGCAGTATTCAGGCTGGTCTTATAAGTTATCACGTTTAAGTATAGACACAGCTGTGTGTCAACATAAGCTCAGAGTAAAAATAATGACATACATAAAAAGATCAATAAGAAATGAGAGTATCCAAAAACCCTCGGCCAACCGGGAAGGTCTTCTGACTCGTTCCCAGTCGAATGTCTGATTAAATGTATCGATGGAGTTCACAATATGAAACTTAAAACTACTCATTGAGCCCAAGTGTGGTTTTGTTGTCTCCCATTTTGCCTTCCCTCTAAGCTCCTTTCTAGGGCTTAAGCTCAGAGGACACCATATTGAATTAGTCCTGGTGCCCAGGAGGCTGGCAGCTGATGGTTTTTTTAAGGGAGCGATTAGGGCCAGGATGCTTGCACTATCTCCCATCTCGTCTGGCCTCCACGAGGCCCTGACAAGGACCCGGCCCGACCCTATACCTCCTCCTCTCGGTACCCAGGGGACGTATCCTGCATCGCGGGCACCTGGATGAGGCCCTACCGGGGGCGGTGGTGGGTGGTCTCAGTAGGGCCCGGGACCTCAGAGGAGAAAAGACAAACTGGAGTGTTTCGGTGTGGTATTAGAGTGGCAGACAATGTAATCCAATAGAGGCAGAGAGGTTCCAGGCGGTGGCAGGTCAGCTGGGCCAGAAACAGCCGTCAAAACAGAAGCAGCTAAATGTCAAACTACTAAATGAATTAGCATTCCACGGGCCAGTGTCTCCGCTGTAGCATTCGACCGGCTCTTCCTGTGAGGAAGTACAATGGATTCAACTGAAACATGGAAACCAAATTAATTTGTTCATTCATTCATTCATTCTTTCCACTCATGTTACCCAATTTCCCTGAGGGGATTAATAAAGCTTTATCCTATCCTATCCTTACACCAATAGTTAAGTTCCCAAACAGTATTTCACCATGCGATGTCAAGAAAGTTCAGTTCTACATCCACGCATCCACAGTTCACATGACATACTTCCTTCATGTGGCAGATGCGGTGTAGCTGTGCCATATTACTGGGTGATAATGGATGTTACTTACACTGTTGTTTACTGATGCCTGGGAACAATGTCACTTAAAATTAGTTGATCAGTTTGTCATCAGTTCAAATAGGTGTGAATCCAAAATGCCTGCCTTGTGACGTGCATGTCTGCGCTCCGTGTGTGTGAATAGGATGACGTTCTATGGGCGGTGTACAGCTGTGTGTGTGTGTGTGTGTGCGTGTGTGCGCACGTGTGTGTGTGTGTGTGTGAGAGAACAATGCGTCTGGTGATTGGATTCTCATGAGTCAGCAGTAGTTCAAAGACAAGCAGCAAAGGAAAGACATTGGTGTCATTTCCTACTCGATCAACACGCTATGTGTGTGTGTGTGTGTGTGTGTGTGTGTGTGTGTGTGCCTGCATGTGGTTGTTTGCATGTGTGTGTGATTGTGTGTGCGTGAGTGTGTGTCTCTTGGTGTTTGATGCTGTCTATAATTTGGAGCTAAGTTATTGGCAGCCACCAGTTCATCTGTAATTGTTTTCTCATGCGGTTGATAAACTACATGAGCTGAACTGAGTGCTTGTCTCCCATGTGTTTCGGTTGTTATGATGAGGAATACTTTTCTCCCGGGGGTTTCAGTTCCTGTTTGTTGCTTTGCTGCCTCGTTCCTTGACGTCTTAAGTCCTTGGAGATGCTGGTTTTGCCCGATGTCTTGTGAATGAACGGCTTGTCCTTTCACTCATGCCCCGCTATGCCTGGAGCCCAAACTCTCAAATTGGTCATGCAGCCCATGTGATAATCGGCTTCCACTATACCGATTGAACGGGAAGCAGGGGTGGACGTGTAATTCATTTAGTCTGGATGTACCGGAAAGTAGTCTTGATTATACAGTGTTTGTTGCCAGTGATTCACATTGATTGTGTGCTTTGAAGCTATGGCAGGCAATTTATTTATTAAATATTATTTGTTTTTCATATTTGTTGAAATTATCTTCACATCCTGACAGCAATCAATACATCCAATGACAGACAGACAGACATACTTTATTGATCCCAATGCTCTGACAGAAAAAGAAAACCTGTGGCTGTCGCAGGCCTGTGCGCCAGTCCAATCATCCATTTTGAGTTAAATGATTGGATGGCTTACCTGTGTTTCTACCTAACTACCGACATGCGCATGGCCAGAGTCTTCCACAAGGCTAGGCAGAAATGCTAGAGAGCTAGTCACGCGTTATGGGGGAGTGGCTTTGGAGGGAGGCATGAAGGAATGGATGGGATTTTTTTTCAGTTGGGCACCTTCCCTACCCTACCTTTAACTGTTCACAGGCTAACCTGTAGTTATCTTGGCATAAATCTCTGCTAAATGAGACAGTCAAAGGTTAATCTACATCTAATCAAACTGATTCCTGTTTCTGAGGTCTGTGAGGTTCATCATTTCATCATAATGTTTGACCTGAGGACACTCAACCATCTCAGTTAAATAAGACAGCTGCACATGGACAGTTTACAGAGCTCAACCCAAAAGATCAGCCTACCCAGAAGATTGTGGCACTGGTAGGCTGCTCTATTCATTATACATCTGGGTGGACACTCCCACATGGGATGTATTGATAGGGTACATTTTGAAATAGCTTGTTTTGGCTCATCAACTTCCAAGCTTTAATAGACCTAAAACAGGGGGTCCTTCACAGCGGGGATATGGCGTAACTGAGCTTTGGCCCCAAACGCAAAAAAATAACAAAACTAACAAAAACAGAATGGAACAAAAAAAAGAGGGGATGATTTTTTAAGAGCTGTTCCACAACAATGAACTTGGGGTTTCCACAAGACCCGGACCACAGTGGGCACTGGGGCTAACCCTAATGGTCCAAACCCTCCACAGTCACGCCCATCAATTACTTCTGCTTTCCTGCTGAGATGAATGGGTGAACATCTGCGAGTGCATCTTCACAGCAGGACGCCTAGACCCCTGCTGGCAACCATTTGACATTCATCATTTCAAACAGCCTTTGCCTCGGTTGTTCAGAGATTGTGATGCATAGAGAGAGAGGGAGAGAGAGAGAGAGAGAGAGAGAGAGAGAGAGAGAGAGAGAGAGAGAGAGAGAGAGAGAGAGAGAGAGAGAGAGAGAGTGAATGCTGGGAATACAGCCCAGACGCCAGAATAACATGTCAGCGTTGTACGTTTCTGGAAACCGCGCAAGCGTTGAATGCCAACATTTCTGAACCCAAAAATGACCCATAGTTACGTTGCGTGGCAGAAGCCATCCAGCAGCCGTAGGAATGATGACCCAAGGAAGTGATGCAGGTTACAAGACGTCTAACCAGCGGTGAGTTACAGGAGCTTCTTGGTTAGAACACTACCTTCTTGGTAGTGTTCTAACCAAGAAGTAGTGTTCTTGGTAGTGTTTTCTAGCATTTTACCCCAAAGCACGATCTTTCCCTAAAAACCTCAACCTAACCAGACCCTAACCTTATCCAAGTTGTTTTTAGTGCCTAAACCTAACTGACCCTAACCTTAACCAAGGCACACACACACACACACGTGTGACTAGTTAACAGATTAATTTTGTATTACTGCCATTCAGCATTTCCAAAACAAATTCCAACAATCCTCTTCTCCTCTCCTCTCGTCCATGTCCTTTCACACAGTCATAATTCATGTGTTTATTTAGTTTCAGGGTTTCTGTCGCAGCTCAAACCGCGTGCAGTACGACGCAAGAGCTGGCTGATGGCCTGTCTAGAAAACGACGTGTCTCCACTGTCTGAATGAAACGGTTCAATGTCTCTGTTTCAGCTGTCTGGGGAGCATTGTTCTGGTGTCTCCTTTGGGCTGCAGGATGTTGCGTTAGGAAAGGCTATTAGGGGATGGATGATCCCACTTTGGACACTTTCCCGCTGAGGGGCAGCGAGGGCATTCCTCTTAGTGCCGTAGTGAGTAATCCATGGTTTTCACTTTGTCTCCAGTCGTCTTGATAGGATCAGACAACAACCTGATTATACCCCGAAATCTGCCTCCCAAGGCATCCACCAAATCACCTAAATTATCACTCTTCATTAAACATTTCCAATAGCTTATTTGGAATATTATCCTGCAAAACATGATACAAAAAAAAAACGCAGTCTTGAAATGAGTAATGCGCGGCACAGTGACTAAATGTAGTAATTTGACGTTGTTGTTAAATGTCTATGACTGATTTGCAGGTCCTGTTTTTCGGCTTACTAAGCAATTTGTCACTGGCTGTTAAGGCAGGTTTCCCACAGTCTGCTACAGCGTGCTATGCTATGCAAATCCAAGCTTTGTTGCTGGTGCATTCTAGAACATTCTCAGTTTTTGGGTGCCGGAATTCCGTCCTGTACACCCTCAAAAAACTAAACGTCCCAAACTGAAAAAGAAAAAGAGACCTTTCAAAGTTGTAGACAACTACGTCGCTGAGCATTTCGGTGAGACAAGCTATCGCTGAGTCTAGCGAGTTTGTGCTCGGAGAATAATAGACAGCTGACTAAATGGACCCTGAGGAGCCTGGAATCTGGAGGCATCGGCTCTCATCTCTGGGCTCCCCGCTGGTGAAACATGCCAAATCCGCCAGGTTAAGAGTGACTACTGGCACCGGTGCCGAGGCCGTGACTCGGCAGCTGCAAAGAGATCATGATGATGGCCACGCCCCTAGCCAGCAAGGCAAGAGGTGGATCCTTGATTTACAATGACGCTGGCTGTAGTACTGATTTAGTACTGATTTCTCACAATAGGATCACTGCAACATTTTGATATGCAGGGGTTCTGTGTCAGAACCCTGACATGTTTTTCATATGTTGATGGTACAGGGCTTTGAAGACGTCGTGCCAAACCCCATTGTACCTGCCGCAGCGAAGTCTCAGTGTGCAGGGCTGCAGAAATTAAGTTTAGCCGTGGCAACGTTGAATACCACACAAAACAGACGATCGGGACCTGGGGCGTGTTGTACATCATCATTAGAATGTATTAAAACAATGTCAACATGTTTTAGACTGTATATAATCCTGTCGTGTCATTTTAATCACCACTACTCGAAACACCGCACACTCGCATCTTGTTCCCATCCCCGTTACAGTTTCAACTGTAAAATTTCACAGCCAATTAGGCATGTCAAAATAAACTCTGAGCCTTGCTGGTGTGTGAGTAGCAAATGCACTCCTGGGATGTAGCAGCACCACCCGCGCCCTGCGTGTGATGCCAGCCGTGTTTCCTCCAGGCCATGATCCACACCCTGATAAGGAGCACACTAGGAGTAGGGGATGTGCAACGCTGGATTCCTCCATTTGTTGACATTCTTTGCAACATGTCCATTCACGTACTTCTCACACCTTGGGAGCTAACAAACTAATTAGCAAATTTCAGTTTTTACGCCACTGCGCTTGCTCTTGGACTTAGAGACCGAGGCGCACGGTAAAAAAGATTTCCGCTGAGCTAAGCAGGTACGCTTTAGGCGAGTAGTAAATTCTTCTGAATTCTGACAATTTCAATAGCATAAGCATTCTGTGTTTGCATGTCGCGGCCGATGCTCCCAGCCTGAGACTGGGACTGAGAGGCGAGCCGTTAGCATTCATGCACATACTTGAGCGCGGTGGCGAATTTAGGATCAAACCGTGGATTTTGTGTTGCTTCAACCCACCGATCGCAATAGACTGGCTCAGTGGGGGAACATTTGTTTTTCAGTTACCAGTTTCGATTCACAGCCAATCTTTCACCCGGGAACTGAGCACTCTGATTCGGAAGTGAGGGCTTCAGAATCATCACACTGCCTCACTCACGCAGCCACTGTCTTCACACTGAATTCTAACTGCACTCCTCGGCCTGTAAGTCCTTGAGCACGCACAGCAGCCTGTAAACACAGAAACCAAGCTAGTGGATTTCTAGCTAGTTAATTTGTGGATTGTTTGGAGAAAACTCAGCCGGGGGAGTTTGTACGTTAAAAAAAAAACTAAGATACAGTTATGGGAGCTGCTAAACACTCATTTGGGATATGAAGAATGTCGATTGATGGCCATCTGCCCAATTTTGGAACAAACTCTACCCCATGAGAGGTGGTGGGACAAACAAAAGTCACGGGTGTTTTACATCTTGACTTAGATCAACACTGAACCTCGACATGCAGACTGGTTTGTTGCTTGAATGTCCCATCGTCTCCCAGCCAGGCCACGCGTTGCTCATGTGGCGTTCTCCACCTCCGTCAGCCTCCGTACAGGGCTCTCGCGTGTCTATCCCCAGTTTCAAGCAAAGCCTTTTCTCCGTCTCTCTCTCTCTCTGTCGTTTAGCTGTTTTCAATAGAAAGCATTAGGTTAGAACTTTACAACAGGGTTACGTGAATTCAAATGCATTTATATTAGTTCATGCAGTAATAAGCATTAGCTAGTTAATCACTAACTGTGTTCATGTTAACTAAGTTAGTGATCTGCATCTTGACTATTCACTATAACTATTAATACATTTTATAGGGTTTGCCTTAACCCACTCTCCCCTATGCCAGTGTTATATAATAATATGTATTACTGCATTAACTAATGTTAATTAATGGTTAATTAATGAAAAGGGATGTTAGTGCCTCTGTGCTTGCGTGCAGATATCTGCAAGCATACAGCATATGTGGGGTTATGAATCACCTCCGACTTTTACACCATCAGCTGTACCGGGAAATGTATTTATAACATACTGATGTGTTCACGTACTTGTATGTGCAAGACGTGGCGGATGTTCAGGAGTGAAGTAGCAGTGGCCCCTATTTACAAAGGAAAAAAAAAAAAAAAAAAAACTCAACGGCCCTCTGGAAAGTGAACCATGGTGGCGAAACAACTTGAAAATCCCATTCCAACCGTAACGAATCTCGGTTCCATATCAAAGGCGCACAGCTGGTGGCTGAAGGCTACCGGCGTAAAGGTGAAGAGAGCAGCTGCACTGTATTCTCAGCCCAACATCTGTAAACATATCAACAAGAAATATGATTAAATGCCCATGACGGGTGCTGATGTTCCACCGTTGATGGGAAGGCATCCAACCCTGTGATGATGATTCACTTTGATCTGGATTGTCACCGTGACTGATGTGATGTTGGAATACATTAAAGGGTTCCAGATAACGTTCAACCCTGAACACTTTTGAAATTAATCGTTGTTTTTGTTTTCATACTCAAGTCCAGTGACAATATTTTTGTGCACTGAAGTGAATCTGAAATGCTTCAGTAAGAGTAAAACAAAATCACACACACACGCACACACACACACACACACACACACACATACACACACACACACAGTGTGCGCTGATTTTTTTTTTTGGCTGCAGCGGACTGAGAGTTAATAGCGGTTACGGTCCTGTTTACAACCTGGCGCAGGTGCACAGCGTCACACCTGGATTACATCCAGGACATGCTCTGGCCCCCAACTGTTAATCTTCTAAACCGGCCGCGAGGGAGAGAGCGGTCGACAGGGAGAGAGAGAGAGAGAGAGAGAGAGAGAGAGCTTTAGGACTGTGCTCGGGAGCTCCTCAACTATGCTGACTTAGAAGGAACTGCAACAGAAATGTTGCCTATTTAACTCAGGACGGCTTAGTCCTCCCCCCCCCCCCCCCCCCACCCCTCCTCCCCGGGGCTGCACTTTGCTCAGTTTGAGGTGTGTGTGAGTGTGTGTGTGTGTGTGTGTGTGTGTGTGTGTGTGTGTGTGTGTGTGTGTGTGTGTGCGTGCGTGTGCGTGCGTGCGTGTGTGTGTGTGTGTGTGTGTGTGTGCGTGCGTGTGCGTGTGTGTGTGTGTGCGTGCGTGTGCGAGGTGTGAGGGCGGTGGATTCACAGACGCCTTTGTTAACAACCGGTCTCTTGTCTTGCCGGTGTACACCCCAACAATGTTCAGTCGGGTTGCGGCTATTCTGGGATAAGTGGCTGTAATGCAAGGTAATCCTACCAATACAACAATACCTTGTTGTTTAAACAGGAAGCAAAGCAGGGGTTCTAAGTGCACGTTAGAAGATGAATGCATATAATCCCGACAATGAGGATTATGGTTCCTGGCATGTTAATGCTGCGGCGTGCGCTTCATTGCCCAGACCACAGTAGGCCGACTGGCACAGCGGGAGTCCACCACAGTGTGTACGTTACGATGAGCAGTATAAACACAAGCATGGGACCGCGGTAGAGCAAGAGGCACTTCAACTGCCATAACAAAACGACGAGAAAGTGGGCAGTGGGATCAGAGTAACAAATGACCAAGGAGGCTGCTGGTAAAACTCCCTGACCCTGACATTACCTCCAGCCTGGCGGTGAAAGTAGACACAGGTGAGGTCACAGGTGAGGTCACAGGCAGGTCACGGTTTGAAGCTCTCTCGATGAAAACGAGGGGGTTGGGGGTTCGGGGCGCCGCGGGAACCTCAGAGTTTGGAAATCCGCTCGGAGCAACACCAGCATCCATCAGGTAACGGATCTGATGGATGCTGATCTGATCTGGTTGCGGAAGGTGTGCCCGGCATTAACAGTGGGGAGAGCGATAGCCGGAAACCCGCGAGATACCTGAGCTTTTTGAAATCATAGCTGTGATCAATCGTTTCTAAAATATGTATTTATCAATGTAGTATCGACAAATATTACTATGTAGTATCGATGCTTCAGGCAGTTCCTTACGTTTATGGGAACGACGTAAGGAGATTAAACGTTCTGTTTTGACAAAACATGCCTAGGGACGTTCAATTCTGGTGCCAAATATCTCTGTTTATACAGGCCAATACGATTTTCCTCTGTGCGTCACTTTAATCAAAGTTCCCCGAAATCCAAGTTCTGCTATGCCCAATCATTAAATATGGAAGAGAAATGTCTAATAACTATTAAGACAGGTAAAGCGGATAGTTGGCCAAGGATTCATTCATAGGCGCTGTTCTTGTTAATTGTTAACTGGCGGCGCCCTTCGTTTTCCTGCCAAAGCACTGTGCCTCTTTGTTATGGAAAACCGCTTCCCATGGGATGCACGTTTTATGATTTGGATCATTTTAGGACCACATGTTTTTTTTTTTTTTTTTTTTTGCTGCGCACTGTAGTTTAGCCCTTCGCTGTTCAAACATGGGAGTGGCCATTTATTACTTTCCGTATTTCCTGCTCTGCCTGATTAAACAAGTTATTCCTGTTTGTCGGCATCCGATCAATGATTCATAGGCATTCAGCGATTCCACCAATTACGCGCATTATCCTTTCATAAATAGGATGCTTACGTGACCCGCTAATAGATTGATCATGTTTAAATAAACTTGCTGCTCGGAGAGTCTCCTGCAGGTGCATTTGGTTGGGAAGGGAATGAAAGACCTCATGAAATGGTGCGCCCTTGTATTGGTTCCGAAAAAACGGAAATATGCTCAAACCATCAGAGTTTGTGTGCGTGCGTGCGTGCGTGCGTGCGTGCGTGCGTGCGTGTGTGTGTGCGTGTGTGTGTGTGTCGGGCGCCATGTCCATATTTGTGTTCGGTCTACGCGGATCAAACACATGGGGTTTGATTCGGGAGAATTTCGGTAGTTAAAATACGCGCCTGTTGTGACGTGATCGATTGTTGCCAACGTCGACATTGCAAGGATGAAAGCGAAGTCCCGTAGCCTATTATTTACTTTTACTTGTTGCCTGTTGAGTCATTCAGTAAATGTTGCATATCGGGTGCCTGGTGTGCCATACGAAGCACCTGATTATCTGCTCACGTAGAAATGTAGTCAAGTGTAGTAGAGTGTACAGGAATGCGTTGTGCCTTTATGAATGGGCGAAATAACGAAGTAAAAGTGCATGACACTTATAGTTAAAGAGACAAGAAGCAGGCGAGTGACCTGGACTTGGATGCACATGCATTATAGCGTGCAGCTGCATGAGTCACAGCATTGCCCTGCAACTTCTAGAAAACGGAGAAATCAATAGAGTTTGCGAGCGTACTTTCTAGAGCAGTGCATGACAGCCAGCCATTCCATAGTCCATATTCCGTGACACACCTTCCATGTTGTCTTGGCAAATGAATCAAGGAAAAACGTTTGTGCCGGTTGAGCAAGCGGTCGAAAAGAACACGACAAAAAATAGCGTGTAGATATGTGTATATATATATATATATATATATATATATATATATATATATATATATATATATATACCCCGTATTTGTGCGGGGAGAGGGGAGGAGCCCCCCCCCCCCCCCCCCACACACACACACACACACACACATGCATACTTAAAAACTTGATAAACTTAAGACTTAGATCTTCAATCCGAACCGAATGCTTAAAACAAGGTGTTGGAGCAGCCGGTCGCAACTGTCAGCCTGGGCACGGGGGAGGCGGCTGCAGGACGCGCAGGCAGAGGGCGGCACTCCAAGCGGCTTGTTACGCATTCAGATAAAGGGCCGTCCTAAAGCGCATCTCAAACTTGTTCGCGCTGACCTGCGTCTCATTGCGTCCTCAGACGTGGCGGCGAGCGTACCGTGTGTGTGTGTGTGTGTGTGTGCATTGTGCGTGTGCGTGCAAAGGATCCGATGTAATAGTCGTAATAGCCTCTATGGTCTCCGGATACCCTGCAGCAGTAAGCCAGTAGTTGCAAACATTTCGGGGGGATTTCTTTCTGCTGGGATTACTAACTTAGGCATTGGATATGTGCACGCGGGATGACGAGAGCCTCTTTCCTCACCGTAGAAGTAAAATAAAATAGGCTTTCGCATACATTGGATTTACTCCTCCCGTTCCATATGAAGAAGTCAAAAGTAAGTGGAAGACTGTGAGGATGAACACTTCACACTGATCTCTGTGTTTGTCTCTAATATCGCTTTCTCGCGCCGCAGAAGGTCTGTTGGTGACGGCTGTGGCTCTGTGTGTGTGTGTGTGTGTGTGTGTGTGTGTGTGTGTGTGTGTGTGTGTGTGTGTGTGTGTGTGTGTGTGTGTGTGTGTGTGTGTGTGGACATGAAGTATTTGTAATACAAGATAAACGCTTTTAAGGGGTATTGCATGGTGCGCGTTCGTCTTTGATCGTTGGTCATATACACACTGATTTGGACTCCATGGACTCACTGTGCGTTTCTGATGAACATATGTGAGCTACAAGTCACCGTTGGTTGATACTTCTGCTGTCTTATAGAAGGATTCACGTCATTCCACTGCCTCATATCGGAGCAGTGGCAATTTTCTTCGCATCCTCCGCTGTGTTTTGTACTCCGTAAACGAGGCAAGGTGTACCGACCACTGTCTGCGTCTCTCTGGGATTCTGACTTTTCAGGATTATCGGCAGCTCTAGGTGTATTTGTGAGGACATATGTTGTATTGCAGGTTT
>JAXIVH010000020.1:1531105-1538926 GCA_036785325.1 Urophycis tenuis | reverse complement strand
AAACCGATAAACCGAGTAATACTTGGCATGAAATGAAACACTGGCAAAGGAATTGGCACTATAGTGCATCGCTCAGGTTAATGTATGTTTAACAAGTTCTCGCAGAAGGAGATCTGTGCAACACAAGATTTGGCCCAATCATTGTTTATAACCCAGATTAGCAGATAGGATGGCATTCTTACCGGGCTGCACTCTGGTCGCCTGGAGGAAATAGCGCAGAGCTCTCTCATAATTGTTTTGGTTCTCTAGTGCATGACCAACATTATTCCACAGTTTGGCATTGTTCTTGTTCACCTGGGGAGACGGAACACAAGGTCATCACACCAAACACGGTGCGGCGACGGCGAACGTGTGTGACGGATATCGAGAGCACAGACACATGGGCTGGGGCTTAATAGCTAAATGGACGTATTTACAGCTGCACGTAAACAGCGCCTTTTAATCTAACGCGCAAGAATGTATTTCTTCATCTAACAGAAAGCATCATTGTGCGTGAGGCTGATTCTTTCTTGGAACGGGGGGGGGGGGGGCGGGGGGGGTGTCTGTGGCTAGCCGTCACAGTGTAATAGATTAATGGGAAACCCTGGCTCCAGTGTGGGCCGTCGGCCAAGGGGGCCTAAAAATAACTAGAGAGCGGTATGACGGCGGTGATGGGGTGGGGGGGGGGGATCAGGGTCTCCGCTGTACCTTCAGCGCGGAGGTGAACAGCGTGTACTCCGACTCCCAGTCCCAGTTGCGGTTGAAGGTCTTCACGGCGTGCGTGGCCAGGAGCAGCCCGATGACCGCCCACCACACCTTCTTCAGTGGTCTGGAGGAGAAGAAGAAGAAGAATTACTCTTTTGATCCCGTGAGGGAAATTGGGTCTCTGCATTTAAACCCAATCGTGAATTAGTGGAAATACACTCAGCACACAGTGATGGTGAGGCACACAGTGAGGTGAAGCACACACTAATCCCAAGGCAGTGACCTGCCAACAGCGGTGCTCGGGGAGCAGTGAGGGGTTAGGTGCCTTGCTCACAGGCACTTCAGCCATTCATACTGGTCGGGGTTCGAACCGGCAACCCTCCGGTTACAAGTCCGAAGCCCTAAACCAGTAGGCCCATCTGCACCTAAAGGAAGAGGAAGAGCGATGGGGGGGTGTCACGCCGTGCGCCCATGTGCATTCTGATTCACCCGTCTCTCCGCCGCCGCACCCCCCCCCCCCCCCCCCCCGCCCCCCCCGAACAACAGACGCGTGGTCACCGTCAACCCTCGTTCGCTCCCCCTCGTGAACAGGCCTTTATTTACATACGCCATCCGTTCCCCTTCACTTGGCTTCAATATTAGCCATTGTTTAATGCTGCTGGGTTCAGGCCAAAACCTCAGTGATACATCTGAGCCACTCACAATCGCCCCCTTTTTCTAATGAACCACGATCACATGAACGGATCCGGGATTTCCATTATTGGCAGCAACGTTCAGTCACGGCTCGGGGGGCGCCTCGTGGGCACAAAGTCGCAGGTCGGGGGGGGGGGGTGGGTGGACTCTCTGAACCGGGCACGCTCACCCTTTGCGCGAGACGATCCGGAAGCCGTGCGCCACCAGCACACAGAAGCCCATGCTGGGCACGTAGAGCACCCTCTCAGCCACCACGAAGCCCACCGGGAAGAAGAGGTTGGACGCGGGCACGAAGGGCAGCACCATCAAGGAGAGGGCCTGAGAGAGAGACAGAGACAGAGACAGAGACAGAGACAGACAGACAGACAGACAGACAGACAGACAGACAGACAGACAGAGAGAGTGACAGAGAAACAGAGACAGGGAAAGAGACAGACATTTGATTTGATTCCAGATGCTAACTACATTAGCAAAAGTCCCCCATGTTACACGAAACCAGCATGTTAACATACAAGATAAAATCCCTGGTATGTAAACTTCAATGTCCGCACATCTCGATAAATTAATGGCAATTTTGTGCTCAAAGGTATAACTTTTAAAAAGGTCAACATTCCCAAAGTAATTCCTGAATGAAGTTCAGTGAGATACAACAGATGCTTTCAGATATTAACATGAATTACATTTCCGAGTGAATGACTGCAAATAGAGATGCAAACGGAGAAGTGCACATTTCTAGGTAGGCATGTGAGATTATGATTTCAGATCAAGTTATAGAACAACGGGAAGTATTCTTTATTTCAGAAACTGCTGTTCAAATCCAGATCCAATTTCACAATCAAATTTCAAATTAATTCAATTGTGTATCAAACACAATACATAATGCAATGGTTGGTGGTCAAATTCCTCGGAAAATGTCACCCGTCATTTTCAAATGTAACCACAAGCCACAAACAATGGTTTGTGTTGCAATTTCATTAAGGTAACTCTAAATGACCGAGATTAAAAGATTAAATTAAACTCACAAAATGCCATGCACTCAGTGACAGCTCTACTGACAGCCAAAATCAGCCCCAGGCAGAGATCACATTTTCCCACACGTTTTCAGTAAGGGAGGACGTGGCAGAAAGCTTTTTGCGTGGCAGACAGCACACCCTGGCAGTACGGCACATTGCACAACTTCCAAGCATAAGTTTACAAGGTATACAGGGTGTTCATCTTCCTTTTGATCCAGGAGAACAAAGACCTTTAGTTGATGATTTCCACAGAACAGATACTGATTTCACTCACCCACGTTACGGCATGTAAAGAGCAACAACGGATTGCAATACTTTTTTTTTGTTGTGAATAAATACATGAGGTTGCGATAACAGCACTGTGCTGGCCACACATCCTACAGAACAAACCACACACACACACCGCAATTTAGCACATGACTTCACTGAATCCTCATGCCACAGAGACAGTATATGCCAAAGAAGTATTTGGGCATGAGTACAAAGATAACTGAGGCAGTCATAAAAGCAAGGCCATCATTAGAAACATGGGGTTTAAAACAAAGACCACTTTGACGTCAATACACCATGGCACTCGGAGCGTCATGCGATTATCGTGGAGATTTAGCAGGAAACGAACACCCCCCCGGAAGTCTGGCGTCATTGTGTCTTTAAACGAAGGATTACGGAGAGTGTGGTTATATCTCATTAGAACTTTGAAAATCACAAAGCAAAAACAGGTGAAACCCGTTTAGTAGCTTAAGACGTGAGGAAATGCGGAGACTTGACATGTATAAAATTAGTATATGGTCTTTGAGACAGTGCTGTGAACTGAGCTTATTCAGAAGAAGGTTTATATAATGATTTATACATTGAAAGCCATTGTGCTTCAGGAACTACACAAGCAATGGACAAAGCCAAAGCCAGTACATTAACTTGATGCCTCATATCTGGACATGGGCCAACCAGCTGTGACCAATGGTACGGCTTTACAATTTGGAACACATCTTCTAGCACTGGATTACAAAGCATGTTACATGTGTAGACAGGGAGCTGATGCATTCATATACATATCAGATTACCATAAACCAAGCGAGGGTAAAGTGTGGCAGAGATTAGCCCTGCTTCTGACCTTAAAGGATAAACATGAAGCAACCACAAAACATTGGGCCTAATATAGAGCCCTGTGGCACACCATGAGATATGCCTAGCCAGTTACATCCCAGATATCCCTTTGAAAGTCAGATTATTAGAGAACATGATTGCCCACAATAGTGTGAAAGGTCTTGGACTGGTCAATAAGTCAATCAGAGATGCACCAGTTATTGCATATCATTAGAATTCATGTTACCACACTAGTATAAATAGGAATGAATAAGACAAACACATTAAATAGCACATGGTATTTGGTTTGGAAGAGTGGCACTTAAGACTATAATTGGTTAAAATTGCACTTGGCTCAAAGCTGCCTCACTCACTTAGTCCTTCATCCTTATTCTTCATTATATTGCCAATTGATTTTATAAGCCCATGAAACTGGACATACACCATTTTTTCCTCAAGGTCTCTTGGCTCTCATTTCTTGTTACTAGCGAGTCCTCTTCAAGAGAAGAAAAAAGTAAATGAAAAGTTATAACATGTAAAAGATAAATACATAGACATCGCTGGTAGCTATTGTGTGCACTGAATTCACTGATTGGTAGAGGGCATCACCCTTTATAATAATAGGTAATTAGCATTACAAATAACAAGGATAATATAGTTATATTTCATATATCTCTCATCATATTAAATGCAGGGACTTGCATGTTTTTTTATTGTCAACATCCAAAATGGACCAACCACAAGTGCCCACATTCACAACTTACCGGTATTTTGAGTTCTGGAAAGCTTGAGTTGGCATCACTAGTCATTGAAATATTGAAACCGCAATTGGCCCATCCCCAAAGTACTCCCACAATCTCACATGCCATCTGCAGCATTGGTGCTGAACTCTCCCACGTTTAATGGAGCCCTGAATCCTGTTTCACTTGGAAATACTTCATTATGCGGAAGCATGATTATCCCCAATCAAGCCTGTTCTGGTCAGTCATTTGTTCCACAGTACTTAATATGGCCATACTGGAGAACATGTGACATGTGACATATGCACAAGGGGGGGGGGGGTCTAAATGATGGGTGGGATCTATGCATGAAATGCTGTCAAACGAACAGCAGAGCTTTTAAATGCCGATGACCAAGAAGAAGAAGAAGAAGAAGAAGAAGAAGAAGAAGAATTACTGATTTTATCCCGTGAGGGAAATTTGGTCTTCTGCATTTAACCCAATCGTGAATTAGTGGAACACTCAGAACACAGTGATGGTGAAGCACACAGTGAGGTGAAGCACACACTTAAACCCGATGCAGTGAGCTGCCTGCAACAGCGGCGGCGCTCGGGGAGCAGTGAGGGGTTAGGTGCCTTGCTCAAGGGCACTTCAGCCATGCGCACTGGTCGGGGTTCGAACCGGCCACCCTCCGGTTACAAATCCAAAGCCCTAACCAGTAGGCCGGCTGCCCCTACGACCACATTTTGTTTGTATGTTTATATATATACTTTTTATATTGCATCTGTATAGTAGATCGTAGATAAATGTTCGTCTGTACATTGAGAGGATGAAAAAAAACAGAGTCAAATTCTTTGTATGTTGTGGCATACTTGGCGAATAAGGCTGATTCTGATTCTGATCAATACAACCTCCAAGGAATGTTTTTGTTTACCTAAGTTAACCGAACACATTGGAGCGTGTCTCCTTGTCAAACCCACTGGTGCAGAATGCAATGTTCACCATGCATACTCAAATATAACAACGCTGTTTGGTTTTTTTTTGTTTTTCTTGCATGCCTCACGTCATGTCTTAAATCTGCTCGCCAGATCCCACGAGTACAGGCCATTCCAAGGTGACGCCATT
The DNA here is from genome assembly GCA_036785325.1 of Urophycis tenuis. Taxonomy (NCBI): domain Eukaryota; kingdom Metazoa; phylum Chordata; class Actinopteri; order Gadiformes; family Phycidae; genus Urophycis; species Urophycis tenuis. The sequence continues at coordinate 1,533,609 of JAXIVH010000020.1, read as the reverse complement.
TAAGGCTCTGGCCATCTCCATGGTGATTTCCCAAAACAGTCAGCCACAGTCTGTTGCAAACGGTACATCAAGCACCAAACTCTGTCTGATGTGTGGCGTGTTCTGAAAAGCTCCTGCACTGTCACGGTAAACGGTTTTTTCGGTCTAGATTTACTGACCCCCCCCACAACAATGGTTTTGGGGCTTGATTGTCGAGTCCAACCGTATGCTTGTTGATCAAGCTGGTAAAACAACAAGCATCACAGAGACTCGTTTTTCTCATTTACTCATTCAGGTCCACACCCAAGTCGGTCGTAAGGAAATGACACAAATCACACGGGCCCACTCCACAATTTACTGAGGAATCCTGCAGAGGCTGGTTTTTCACTGAGCCTAAAGAGCCTGAAGGTCTAAAGACCATTTTTTTGTGCAACAAAAAAAGAACACCAAAGAAAGGTTGAACAATTAAGAAGAAAGCGAGTGGGAAGGAAGGCTCACCATGATCACGGTTCTGGCGGAGCTGTGGCTGTAGCGCAGGCTGTGGTAGGCCAGCAGGCCCAGCAGGGTGTAGAAGGCCAGCGTGGCCAGGTTGCGGGCATCCAGGAAGGACTCCACCAGGGGGATGGTGCCCATGGTCCAGTCGCAGCAGAGCTCCGAGGGGTGCAGGAGAAGCCAGGCGTTGACGGGCAGCAGGTAGTTGAACGTCAGCTGTTTGGTGGGAGTCGGGCTGACAGCCGCGGGGTTATCGAATCTAGAACAGAGGAAGAGGATTTGGAAGGGGGGGGTGGGCAGTACTCTACTGAAAATAAGGCCTTGAACTCAATGGGAATCAGGTGAAAAAATATATATACGACACAATATAAATGCCTCAGCGCCGAGGAATCCCAAATATAATTGAACCCAATAGAGTGGGCATGAAAAAAAAAAAGAAAAAGAGTTGACCGCCGTATCCATGCACACATATCCAATATGGGTTGAATACACATCTTAAGCCAGTATCCAAGAGGAGCAAAGCCTCTTAAGCCCTCTCCCCAGCATTCCAAGGATTGGATCTGAACATCAGATGTTCAACAGCTCAGATGTTTCCTCAGAGCTAAGCTCCTCTGTTTGGTAACAGACCACAGACTAAACAGTTCTGGGCCCACCCTGTCAAAGACGGACCCCCATTCTGGACTTCTTCTCATCGATACCAATCAGTGCTCTGGGTCATTGTTATGGCTCAACCAGTGCTTTCTTTCTAATCATACTAATTCTGTGATACAATCTGGAGACAGCCTTGGTACAGCCACTGGGGGATAAGAGCATCTAGGCCAACCACATGGCATTTGATCTTTGAGATCAAATGTCTTTGGGTTGTCTCTGTGGGGATAAAGGACACTTGATTTGTCTATGCTGTAGGATTAACATTAGTTCATGTTTGTTTTTGGTCTTTGTAGGAACAGAACATTGTTGGATTACCGTAAACAACCCAGTCAAGTCTCTCGAGGCAAGTCAAGGAAAAAAAAAAAGTTTGCTAACTTAGCATTTCAGGAAGAAAATATGAAATGAAATAAATCACGGCATGCTGCCATCACTCGAGACTCGGAGACCTTTAATATTTCCTGTTGAGCGGAATCCAATGTAAATACACAAGCGATTTGGGCTGGCGAGTCCACCCCATAACACTATAGGCTACCCAGGGGCGGCGAGGGGAGCGTTCACGGACGCACACGCGCTTAGCTTAAAAAGACGTTGTGTACACGATTGCATCACTTGGGATGAGTACTGAGGCGCGTTTGCATAATGTGTTGACGTAACCCCCGCCCCCGTCCGTTCGTACTGAAACGGCGACCGGTTGGGTTTGTGACTCGTCAGCGGCCACGTGCGCTGGGGTAACATGAGGCAGCTGTGCCCTGTTCCGCCTTTGTCCTGTTTGTTTGCAGGAAGCCCATTAAGACATCAATTTTACATAATTAGCTTGTCGGGGGGGGGGAAGCAGTAGGCCTGGGCTTTGAGGTCACTCGGGGAATAACCGCTTGACTCAAGTCGACGCGGTGCTAAACCCCATCTTGCCGTTATTTACATCACGGTAAACATCTCAGGATTATTTCAGCTTTGTGGTAAGTCAATTTTATTCGAATAGACCTTAACCACAGAGACTTAAAGGGCTTATCGGGCCACATTATACGACACCTACTGACCCAAAGCGCTCTAAAGGGAAGGCATGGAATAAAGCATGGAATAAAGCGTGCAATATGAAAAAGGTAAATTAATTAATTATACCTAATTATATAAAATAAGGTAAAGTCGTCAGCTCTGTGTACGTTTGCACCAAGTTGAGAACCCTACGGAGGTGCAAGCAGAATCCCTAAACTTCAGGATGTAGGCGCACACCAAGGCCACGCTTACAGTGAGGGCCAAAGTGGCCCACATTAGGATGGATTTGGACTGACGCCACTCGCAGCGAAGGTTAGTGTGAGCAAAGTGAGCAGCCGGGGCCAACAGGCTGGCTCCCAGTAGGAATACTGAATTGAGCATTAGGGCCT
>JAXIVH010000020.1:1501105-1526105 GCA_036785325.1 Urophycis tenuis | reverse complement strand
ACTTTGTAGGGCCTTTCTGGTGGTTTCTGGGGTAACCCTAGCAGGACACACACACACACACACACACACACACACACACAGGTGGGCTGTGTGTGTGTGTGTGTGTGTGTGTTGGGGGGAGAGGCTCAGTTAAGACTTGTTTTACAGATCATATACCATCATCAAATTTGGGCGTACCTTCAGGCATACATGATGTTTTACAACTATAGTAAAATATGACAAATGAGGATGTTGAATGACTCTGTTTTTGACTCTGAGTGTCATCACTACTGACTGTGTTATTATAGCACTTGACAACATCTGTTGGCATGTTTGTGGGTTTAGGAATAACTTAAGTGCCATAAGTAGATTTGGAAATGACATTAGGTTTATCGTGATGCAAGTAGCAAACGCATAAAAATACAGCACATGCAATGCAGGGCTTGTTCTGGTAAGTTCTTGGTATATCTATTTTTAAAAGGCCAAGACATGTCTAACATGTATTTTGCCCAATTTATCTATCTATCTATTTTTATATCTACACCTCAGCAGGACTAAGGTTACCAATTGCACTGTTTTATCTTCATCTACTAATTGCACTTGTTCATCTCAATAATGACTACTAGGTACAGTATGTCCACCTACCAATTGCACCGTTCATCTCAATGATGACTACCATGTATGTATGTATATAGGTTTTCATTTTTCATCTGACCTGATTCTAAGAGCTCGCATATAATTTTATCTTAATTTAGGTCAATCTATTTATTGTTTAGTGTATATTGTCTATATTCAGGTGTTCTATTGCACTCCTCTATCCCCTTGTACTGCTGGTCACTGTGAATTTCTCCTTAGGGGGATTAATAAAGGAATATCTTACCTTATCTTATCTTAAGACTTCAACGGTCTCAAACATGTGTAGGTGTTTGTGCATCGTGGCATCACATCCCAATGACACAACATTCCAACACAGGAGCGCTAGAATGTTATCTATTGTGCTAGCAGCGCTGTTTGTTTCAATCAAACATGAAATCACTTGTCAGTATGGGGAGACATGGACGTTATTCGTTTGAAGCGTGGCAAAACAAGGTTTTCATTCGCGTGCTAAGATCTTACAGAACTACAACCCTCTTGAATCCTCTCAATATGGCGGCGCATTGCCAGCAGAAACATCCCATGATGCATTCTGATGTACCAAGCCCTGCCATTGCATAACTCACCTATGGAGTGGTCCCTGCCAGTAGACCTGGTGTATGCCAGGAACGCAGCCAGGAGGAAGATGGAAGACAGCAGTTCAGCTCTGCCAACCACGCCAGTGACCTGACACAACAACAACACCGCCACCATCAGTATCTGCTGCAGTGCAGGTAGCGTTTGGCATCCAATAGACAGCGCTGGAAGGAGTTGGAATGGAAATCTTCACACAAGTAGAAAACATTACACAATTAGGGGTTGCAAAAACTATGGATTCATCTGGCCAAACCCATTGTCAAATAACAAATCATACGCAATATATATTTTGTTTACATGGGGCTCAATGATTCCTAATCCTTGTTACTTATAATAATAATAATAATAATAATAATAATAATAATAATAATAATACATTTTATTTGTAAGCGCTTTTACAGAAGCTCAATGACACTTTACAGTTTTAAAATCATATAATAGAGAGAGTCAAGTCAAAATAGTTAAAAACAGACATACTATAAAACAGAGAGCAGTATAAAACCCATTATTATATGTTAAAAGCTCATTTAAAAAAGGTGAGTCTTGAGCATGGTGTTGAAGGTTGGGAGGTGTGTGCAGATACGGATGGGTTTGGGGAGTGAGTTCCAGAGGGAGGGGGCAGCGATGGAGAAGGCTCGGTCTCCCCAGGTTTGGTTACCACTTATGCGTGGTTTTAACACAAAATGCATTTTCAGCACATACAAATGCGGCTCTATTTAATTCAACAGAACGGTGGAAATGCACTAATGGTGGAAATGCACTACTGCTCTCATTTGACTTAGAATCTTGGGAGTTTTTCCCAACATTGTGTAACCTACTAGACTCCTTCGACAAGAGACCAATTAGACCGTGCCACTGGCATTAGACAAAGAGGTTGTCAAAAGAACGCAAAAGGGATATTAGTTGAAGGCAAAACATAACACAGACAATTGCACGCAGTCCCCAATCCCTCCCCCACCAAAGTATTTTATTTTAAACATACGGGCTTTTCCTTCTCAAAGTCAAGCAAAGCTGTGGTATCACTTACTAAGCACCCCTATCCCCCCCAATGGAATGCCCCGCTGTCACACACGCACAGCGCTGAGGACACAACCCTCCGACTACTCAAGACGACGTCGGCTTGACTTCGTTGCGGGCTCGAGTCGACCGAGACCCGAGGTCACTGCTGCGGCGAATTGGACACGATATCCGTTTTAATGCCCGTAGCCAGGATGAGATGTTCTGTCATACAGAACATGTCATCCTGGCTACGGGCATTAAAACGGAATGCCACAAGTATTACTGAAATCCTTTTCCCTCCTTCACAGCATCTCGACTACACAATGTAATTGGGACTAAACCAGCCTCGCATATTACAAACAGTTCAGGAATCTTTGGGAACTGTAGGCCATGTGTTGAGGTCCCAAGTTCAAAGGGATATCTGAGTCTACTTTGGAGGAGGGCAACAGTGTAGATGTGCGTGCGTGTGTGTGCCTGTGTGTCGGGGGGGGGGGGGGGGTGTTGTTCAGGTCCTAAATCAGCATTGACTCATGGGCGCTGCATGAGAAACCCATGATGAAGACTTGTGTCCAGCAAAAGCTTTTTTTTTAATTATTTCTTTTATGGCATCATAAACGGTGACTGCCTCCTTGTGGAAGAGGCAGTGGTGATGGCTTTCCCCTCGCCCTCCCTCTCATCTGTCTGTCTCATCTGTCCCAGCTCCCTGGGGAGACGCTGCACCCCATGGCAGAGCTTCTTCAGTTTTAGATGCATCACTTTTTCATTCAACCAGAGAAAAGGGTCATGGCTGTTCCACGGGGGATCTTCATGATGCATGAGAAAAAAAGGGAACGCTGAAAGTGAATTCGACACAGACATGCAGTCTGCAAACTGTTCAGGCGGAGGGGGATGGGACATTGTGCATGGCCAGCGACAGATTGCAGGGTTGGAGATGATCAAGTTTAGTTATTGGTCACATCTGGTTAGGTGTAGGTATTAGGTGGTTAAATGTAGGATAAAGTTTTTTTGTTTACCTAACAAGTTACAGATTGTACAGATTAGGGAGAAGGTTAAAGCTTTGGAATTAGGCTATACCTAACGTTTAAGCTTTAAAATAAATATTTGGATCCCGCTTGACATATACACACTAGGCTCGTTTAATCACGCTTTGCTCAACTCAGCAGAAACTCTTTTGTTGCCACTGAAGACGGCAAGCCTTTTGCCAGATGCTGAGATTTCATGAACATTTGCAAGGAGACCCGAAAAAGTATTTTGTTTCGTCTCCATTCATAAAAAAGGGACACAGCCAAAAATATTGGAAATAATGAAATGGGGCAAGTGGGGGGCGGGGGTCGGGGTACACAGCACACTCTTTGTGCGTATTTAATCACGACGAGAGTTTCCACGCTCGGGGCAGAGAGCACGATAAACAAACGATCCGTTCAGAGAGAAGATTCCAGTCGCAGAAAGATGAAGGACATTTGCTGGGGCATCTTTACGCAAAATCTATGAACTCTTTCTGACTATGGAGGATCCATCGAAGTATGAATTACAGCATGCAACGCCGCTGAGCAATGAAGTTTACAGATCCCCCCCTAGTGCTTTGTGGCAACGAAATGCAACGGTCATGCTAAAAAAAAAAAGGTACACTAAGTAACATTGACACTGCGCGTTTAAAATGGGCACTGCAGTCCAAGTTCACAATATTGGAGAATCGTCACGGCCCGCCCCCATTCTACAGATTCCAAGCTCTAAGCAGTCTCCATCTTTCAAATCCCCCCCCCCAAGATTTACACGCATTTCAGCACAGCTCTGGTCATGGAGCTTTTTCAGATGAGGTTGAGGCTTTTTAGGTCGGATAGAATCTAGTTTCAATTGAGTTCGCTCGCCTGCTTCCATGGCTGCAGCGTGCCGTTTGTGTGCCAAATTGTTTCATCTGGGAACCCGGAGTACTCAGAGAACCGTGAATCACAACACACTGGCCAAAACAAAGACAGCGTTCGGGCCAGGAAGGGACCTTTGGAGAACGTACAGGCTTCGGCAGCCATTTAGTCTTAGCATTTTTTTCATTACGGTTAAGTACAGATCATTTGTTAAATATTGTAGCTTCACTTGAATGAGACTGTGCAACAGGTTCCACGTGTTGAAATAAGCCCAGGAAGCGTAACTGGATTTGGTTTAGGACATGACACGTGGCTGAATTACAGTATGACCACTCCAAGTACCACTTCTCACCACGGCAAAAGCAGGCAGACTTTTTTCGATCAAATATAATGGATCTTAAAATGTTACTTTGAAAATCAATACCTATAAAGTCATCAGCAAACCCTTTCGCTTCAGATTTCTTTCACACTTTCATCATGTTTTTATCGACAATAACATTATTCATGTTTCAGTACAACATTTAATAGCCACTAAGGGAGCTGAAGCAGTCACACCTATTTCCTGTGTGTACACTCCTAAACCTTTCACTGGCTACATTAAGCGCGAGTATTACTCATGCTGGTTTCATCCCAGCCAGAGAGGTCCATGGCTGGTCTGCTTTCAATCATGCGGGCACCTGCAGCCAAGATATAGTGCGGATGTCCCCGTGACATTCACAACGATCTTCCAAGTATGTACGTTCAGCGATGGAAGAGTTCAGCGATGAGGTTAGAGATGGCTAACGGCGCATTTCAGAATGACAGGGGGGAGGACAAAGGGACTTACAGCTTCTGTGTGGATGGGGTGCACGGCAAAGAGCAGGGCCGCCACCAGGCCGGACGTCTTGTCCAGGAAGGTGCGACACACGCGCAGGAACAGCACACACACCACGCCGTGCAGCACCACGTTGAGCAGGTGGTAGGAGGGCGCGCTCAGCTCGCTGAGCAGGTAGTTCAGCCGGAAGGTGAGCACCGTCAGCGGCCGGTAGGACTTATGGCTCCGCTCCTGAGGTGTGGTAAAGGTACGGAAATGTGTCGGGTCATGGAATGCAAGGACACAAGTAGGCAAAACACAACATTTACGCAAATTAACATAGAAGTTTTTTTTTTTCAAAATGAGTGATTTTCGTATTTTTTTGCAGAATCTGTTAGTTGAGATCACAGAGAAGCCTCCATGTTTCAGATAACGGTATTGGTTTCTTTAAAAGTATACATTTTGTGTTTCAAATCGGGTGTGCCAATAGAGAGGTGACAACTGCAAATCCTTAGGAGGCTTTTTCTCAGTTTTAGCTTTTGTGATGTGCCTACTTTCAAATGGCCACAACTTCTCCAAATATTATCAGATGTGTCTATCCATGTGTTACACATCATTGGAAAGCTTAGAAACTACACTTTCAGAATCTGTGAATAACTAAAAATGCCCCAGGGACGACTTGTGTCCCTAGTTTCCATGACCTGACACAAATGTGGTCGGATGAATCAACGGTCGGGGAGCCCCGACTTTGACCCCAAGTACCCGGGCGTGAGGCCCATTAGAAGCCATTGCAGTTTACCCCCAGATTCATGACAGACAAATAGACCCGACCGCAGCCAAGCGGCTGGTACAGTCCACCAGGTAGGTGACCCGGGAGTCGATCTATCCACTCTACTTCTGAGTGGACACTCCCACTTGTGACGTCACCAGTGGAACCATTTTGAAATGGCTTGTTGTGAGGACCAAACCCGCGCCACACCTAAGTGGTACAATTGGGAGCCATCGAAAAAGGTTGGATGATTTAGAAGGCGGGGGAGCCTTCTAAGAACATAGTCACATCACGTTTGGAGGTTCAGTCTCACCTCGGCCATGGGGGTGCCCCAGAAGTCGTTGAGGAACAGGTTGCCGAGCGGGGTGGCGGGCCTCAGGTCCTTGTTGTCGAGGATGGCCGACACGTCGTCAAACACAAAGCCGCACCACAGAGTGTTCCAGTAGCATCCCACCACCAGCGCTGAGAGAAGAAGGACCTCCTTCCACGACACGACCGCCATCGCAGACGAAAGACCTCATCCACCACTGTTCGGAGAGGGAACTTTTACTGAATTAACAAAGTTTTACAACAGTTATCAGACGTCGATGGTTGCTCCCAAATTTGGTGCTTAAATCAAATGTGATTGACCAGTATCTGAATTTGTTTTTTTTTCAACAAATGGGTAAATACACCATTAATAAGAATAGATAACTCGCCTATAACATAATTTCTGTGTAATTGATATCTCCAATGTTAATGCATGCTAAATTCCACATTTAGTTATCTAACCTTTTGTAACAAAAAGCAATGCCCAAACCTCCTAGTTTTAAAAACTACAACCCATCCCCACCCATCAACTAGTAATACAAACCAGAACCCACTCCCACCCACCTACTAGTAACACAAACCAGAACCCACTCCCACCCACCAACTAGTAACACAAACCAGAACCCACTGCCACCCACCAACTAGTAACACAAACCAGTACCCACTCCCACCCACCAACTAGTAACACAAACCAGAACCCACTCCCACCCACCAACTAGTAACACAAACCAGAACCCACTCCCACCCACCAACTAGTAACACAAACCAGAACCCACTGCCACCCACCAACTAGTAACACAAACCAGTACCCACTCCCACCCACCAACTAGTAACACAAACCAGAACCCACTCCCACCCACCAACTAGTAACACAAACCAGAACCCACTCCCACCCACCAACTAGTAACACAAACCAGTACCCACTCCCACCCACCAACTAGTAATACAAACCAGAACCCACTCCCACCCACCAACTAGTAACACAAACCAGAACACACTCCCACCCACCAACTAGTAACACAAACCAGTACCCACTCCCACCCACCAACTAGTAACACAAACCAGTACCCACTCCCACCCACCAACTAGTAACACAAACCAGAACCCACTCCCACCCACCAACTAGTAACACAAACAAGAACCCACTCCCACCAACCAACTAGTAACACAACCCAGGACCCACTCTCACCCACCTACTAGTATTAGAAACCAACCCCCAGGGGGAGTTACAGACAGTAAGATAAATCAAACTCCAAATCGTGATCAGACGTACATTTGTCACCAAGCTAACGACGACATAACGGCACATTTAGCATTTGAGGTGAAGTCAAGCCACAACATATTCCTAATGTACGCTTTCCTTTTGAACTCTGTCAATTTAAAACTATGCAACGAATCGACTAAAAGCGTTTTGATATAGAAATAGCTTAACGAAACATGCAAGAGAAGAAAGAAACATACGTTAATCACAAATCGGCAATCAACATTCCAGTGTGTGGGGTACAGCTAGCTGTGGCTAACAACTTCCGGTGTAGATTGCAGAGTTCATATCATTATCAATTGCCTCGTTTAAATAACGACCTCTTCATATTTTCTATATCAGAATTAAAATAGAAAAAATATATTGAATAAGAGTTACGTTGATAACATTTAAACAGTAAATTACTGAACGTATAGAATAAAGGAAGGAGTTTGTTTGGTTTTCAGCACATTTTCACGACGGCCGTAAAGTGACGCCGATCGATTTGGTTGACGTTTGTTGTCAACCGTAACCTAGCAGCATGCCAGCCGTTTGACCACGGATGCTCACGTATCGTACTACCTGTGAATTGCACAGCTGCGATATAGAGTTCAGGGATTCTTACCGGATTAAAAAGCGCAACGATCGTCCCTCTAAACCGGTTGGAGAGACCAGTACCAGCAGCCAGACCAGTGTGGTTGAATTCAAACAAGTCAGACAACAAACCCGTGGGCTTTAACTCATTAATGTTCGACCAATACCATGACGATATGTCCGCCTTACTGTCTAACATCAACTAGTAGTGCCTCTACTAACGTAACTCATATTTAACATCACAAAAGCTGGTTAACAAACACACCGCCTTCAAGATGCCTGCTGCTCTTGACTGGAGGCGAGTGATGAGGGCTGACCCGGAGGCTCTTCCGGAGGGGGACGAAGCGGAGTCAGACGCGCTCTTCGACATGCTGCTGATGGTAATCCAAACAACGATCCGAGCTTCGTGCGTTAAGACAGTTGAAATGCTGACGGTGCACTCACAGTCCTACCTAATTTACAATCCAAACTAATCCTAAACTCAATATTATATACATCCCTTATTTGGATTATTGCCCTCAACAAGGGGTAGCCTACACAAATTAAATATAATAAACTGGTGAGAGTACAATGCTACCGGTGTATTTTGGTCCAATCGGATGCAATATTAATATAAGCATCGTGACCTTACATGCCCTGTGTGTTCTAGGGAATTAATTGGGACTACAGTGTGTGTTCAAGCAAAAGTATTAGCAAAATGTTAAATGATCTCAATTTGATTATCTATCACGATATTCATAGTTAATATCCAGTGGCCATTCTAGTTTATGACTTTTTTGTGGGGGGGGGGGGGGGGGGGGCAGGAAGCCAGTGTGATTTCGTGCATTCTGCTGCATTTAAGGGTGACATGATGGAGATCCTACATTTATTCTGGTGGGGGGTAAATCTATCTATTTATCCATTAGATTTGAGGACGATTGAGGATGAAATGATTGGGTGGGCGAAGGCAAGTTTTGGGTTGAGCCCACCCAAAAAAGGTCTAGCTTTGCCACATTTTTTCATCATTACTATGTTAAGTTATTTTTTTTTATTTGACAGCACAGAGATCTGGGACTATAGCTTTGAATGGCCAGGTCTAACGAACCACCTGTTAATCATGATAAGGGTGTAGGATTTAAATATATATATATATGAGTCTTGTTATTTCTATTCAGAACACATGGCCGTTGTTTTGATGTACAAATGTCCAATTACCCATAATTCCATGCAGGTGGACCGCCATGAGCTGAAGGGCAACTCCCCCGAGCAGATGGTCCATCTCTTTAGAGTATCTCAGGCCCTGCTTAAGGTCTGTGTCCTCCAGTGTCTCTCCTGTGTCTGATCTATTCCCACCTGTGACCCAGTACTCCATCATATGCAGTGTTACGGGGTCCCCCTCACAATGTGACCCCAATTTAGGTTTCCTACTGTCCAGGCAGGTCTTTGATGATGTGTTGTTGCACATGTTCCACATGGCTGTCCTGATCTCAGCTAGCTAGTTCATTAAGCTGTGTTGAAACACACTCACTCAACCCACAAAAGGCTATTTTGCTCAACATCGGACTTCAGGGCCATTCTATAATTTTGAGAACTACAATGACGCCACCCTCATTGGACTGGTGCTTTCCACCTGCTGTTATTCATACATGCCCTTGGTAAAAGGCAGTCAGAGTTCATATATCAGTGAAGAAGAGTGAAAGAGACCTGCCATATTTGAAGTCAAATTGGAATTTATTGCTTTTGGGGGATTTCAGTTGGTTTTTACCTGGGAAAAACTAAGTAACATGTTGGCTGAGATGAGGACATCCAAGTGGCCTTGTAGGCAAAGCAGGCAAAATAGAAATCCTGCATTCTACCTCTGTTTTCAAATGGATATGAGTCCATATTTTGGCTGTAAACTATTAGGTTGTTGAGTTTGGGTACTTTAACCTCCAGATGTTGTTATTGAGTTTGCCCCTTCTTGATCTCAGAAGAAAGACAGAGAACTTGTGCTTGCTTACGATCTCATCGAGAAGACTGGTTCAGAACAGGCGAAAACTGGCAAGTCTCCATTCTATATTCCAAGCCTTTCATCTGGTTTCATTAACAACACAAAGCATTCAAATGTTTCCTTCTTCTCTTATCTTGCAGAAAATGAGTTGCTTGGCAAGATCGGGAAGTTGGAACAGGACCTCGAGGTGGGACTATTCTTCATGTTTGTGTAGATTCGTAACATACGGCCGCGTCACACACATGGTTAATAGTCTGTGGGTTCGCCTACTGTCAAGTTGAGCTGGGAGTTGGAAATGCTCTTTTGGTTTCCAGCATTGTGTTTTATAGCCTCTGGACCAACAACTGTCCCAGAGCATCTCAGTTGTGATGTCATCATAGTGAACCACATTTATTTGGCTTTGAGCCACAACTGTTAACACAAAAGCTTTGATTTGATTTTTGTTAAAATTCCGACCAGGTTATTTGAACTGTTTACACTTTGCAACTTAAAGATTAGGTCAGAGTTGTGGTTTCCTCTTCAACAAAAGTCTACATTCTGCAATTCTATCTATATTAAATCTACCAAAGCAACATTGGCCATCTTCCAAAATGTGTCAGCAAAATAATGAGCAAAAAAATGTAGACCGTTGAATGGCAACATTTAAAGAACGTTGAGGAGAAAAAAGATAAAGGTACATAAATGGCGGCACTCCAGTTGCTACACAGCAGAAAGGCACAATTTCACTTCTCGTGGCCAAAAATGTTTCTCCCCCACTGTTTTTTTACTGAAGACCTTAAGCTCCGTAGAAACACCCTTAAGTCTGCTGTTCTGTAGACTTTGGGAGGTGCTTTGCTCTTTGGGTTTACTTTCCCCTTTCAGTGCTCACGGTGCACGTCAAACCGTAACTGTGTCCAAGCCATCTCCCGGGCCGTTGTGTGGAGCACAATGGGTGCTTGCCCTTCTATCCTACAGCGCATCACTTGTAACCGATAGCGGGAGGCTGTCTTGTTGTCAAAGGGGATTGTGTGTGCCTATCGTTAAAGGATGGCACTTAAGAGGATTACAGCTAATTCCTTGTGTGCTCGGGGACATTTCCTTTCATGGATGTCGCAACTCTCTGTTGTATTCCTGTTTTGTTTTGGGGGAAAAAAAAAAAAAAACAAGGAAGGCAAATGTCTTGTGTGTCCTTGTATTGAGCGCAAAGTGCTCTTAAAAAGTCTGTGCATGCAAGTTGAGTTGTCATCAAAATGTTCTGCAGAGGTGTGTTTGACTGACAGGCCGTCCCGGGGTGGGGGTGTGGGGTTGACTGGGGGGGGGGGGGGGGGGTGTGGGGGGTGTTTGTGTGTGTGTGTGTGTGTGTGTGTGTGTGTCTGTGTGTGTCTGTGTGTGTGTGTGTGTGTGTGTCTGTGTTTACCGTCCAGATGGCCCAGCACTCGAGCACGGGCAGGGACACTCGCTTCATGCGAGACGAGCTTAATCAGCTGGAGAGCCAGTTGGAGCAGCGAGAGAAGGACTGCTCTCAGCTACGGAGGGAGATGAGCAAGGACAAGAAGACCAGCGAGGAGGTGTGTGTGTGTGTGTGTGTGTGTGTGTGTGGCTGTGATTGATCCTTACCAATGGTTGCTCTAGGCCCTCAAAAATACTGCAGTCCATAGTCTAGTAGTGCGTGAGTAAAATGTCACACAGGACATAACAGATTGGGTGGAGGAGGGGGGGAGCATCGTGTAGAGGGATGGGGTCCACGACTCGCAGCAGAGAGGTTCTCGGTTTAAATCCCTGAGGTCCGCAACCTACCCGTGGGCCTCCTACAGAACCCCTACCCTGCTCGTTAATAACATGCAACTGATTTCACTGTACGTTGCTCCGTGGATGAAGGCATCTGCTGAATGTCTAAACCATAATGGTTTTGTAATTCATCATCTCCTTAGGGTGTGCTGTGTCCAAAGATACAATGTTGTTTTTTGTGCAATTAATTTTGTCTTAGTTGTATAACGCCTACCATTTGTTATAAAATGTCCCTATGGTTGACACGATGAGACGTTATTCTATAGCGCCCAGGGCTTTTTTGGAGTCAAGAGGGAGACTGCAATTCTGGGAAAGGCTTACTTTGGCAGTCCCTTTTCAAGGCAAATCATTCCGCCTTCAAAATCACCGTCTTTGGAGTTCTCTCAAGGCCAGCACCATCTTTGGAGTTCTCTCTGGTGCAGTGGCCGCTACCCACCGAGTGACATGCCCTTGTGTTCCCTCAGCTGGCCGCGCGCGTCGAAGAGGCTGAGGAGAGCTCCAGGAAGCTCCGCAGAGAGGTGTGTGTGTGTGTCCGTGTCCGCGTCCGCGTTCTCCGAGAACCTTTGTGTCCGTTTCTTCCTTCCCTCGCACCCGGCGGCCCATCTCCGCCATCCATCCCGTCGTCTCTCTCGTAGACACGCGCGCCTCACACATTTCAATTTCAGGGTCGATTCTGAAGCCGCCATTGTGTGTGTGTGTGTGTGTGCGTGTGCGTGCGTGTGCGTGTGTGTGTGTGTGTCACACCCACTGTCAGTCTCTCAGCATGCAAAAGGGTTTCTCCTTAACCGCCTTTGTTTTCTTTCATCTTCCCCTTGTTTTATTCCATAGCTGAAGAAGCTTAGGAAGAAGGTAAGAGACAGAGAGACAGTGTAGCACTATTCTCTATTAGAGCAACGTATTTTAGAACTACCTAGTTTAGAAGTAGCTAGTTTAGAACATCCTATTTTACAACTACGGGCTGGTCAGACTGACCTGTTGAGCCACTTTAGAACCAGACATTTTAAATGTGAGCCGAGTGAGGGTTTAAGTGAGCCAAGGTGAACAAAGGGTTCGAATAAATAAGTTATTGTTGTTTGCCATTTCCCTGCCTCCATTCTCCCGTGTGTGTGTGTGTGTGTTTGTCTGACTTATTCACCGGTGTGTGTGTGTGTGTCACCTGTGTTGATGAGTCGGCAGTACAGTAACATTGACCGATGTGAGCGTGTGTGTGTGTGCGTGTGTGTGTCTGTGTGTGTGTGCGTGTACGTGTGTGTTTGTGTGTGTGTGTGTGTGTGTGTGCGTGTGTGTGTGTGTGTGCGTGTACGTGTGTGTTTGTGTGTGTGTGTGTGTGTGTGTGTTTGCGTGTACGTGTGCGTGCGTGTGTGTGTGTGTGTGTGTGTGTGTGTGTGTGATGGGGGCCCCCCAGAACGAGCAGCTCCAGCAGGATGTGGACTTCTACCGCAGGGAGCTGGAGCAGAAGGCGGCGGCGGGGCCCGGGGACCAGAGCCAGGAGACCCAGCGCCGACTCAACGCGGCCAACCGGCAGCTCTACCAGTGCATGGAGGAGCTGCAGGTGCCTGCCCCTCACAGTGGCTGTGTCGGTCAGACTCGGCAGAGCAAACACGGGCCCCGAGCAGAGCCTCTCGACTGAAGGCCGTCAACTGCTCTCACAGGCGATATCACATGACACAGTCACAGACAACACGCCCTGTAGTGGTATTGCAATGAACCCAGCTGAAGGACGAATGACACAAAACCTAGGGCAGGTCAGACGCAGACGTACAGTACGTGCATTCCGATGTTCAGTAGTCAAATTGGTGATATTTGAATGGATGCCACATTGTGCCATTTGGGACCGGCTGCTGTCTCCAAGGCAGAAAAAAATAGATGTAAAAAAAAAAATAGGCAAAACGTAGGTCTAGTCCTCATTATTACTGTTTTACTTCCTGGCTGGTCTCTAATTGGATATTCTTTTACAAAAGGACCTAACCAGACAGACGGTCTGAACGCAGCGACGCACACATCCACGCAGCTCGGTCCATTACATAACCCCCCCCCCCCCCCCCGCACAATAACAGGGCTACGACCATAGCCGTATAACTTTCCACTTCGTATGTTCAGTCCCATGGGGAGTGAGGTCAGATTAGGGTGGTGTCTAGAGGAGACGGGCCTCCGACTACACGATATAAGATAACATAATAGAACAGAACAACAGGTTTCCACAACTGCGTAGAGTTTCCAGATGGGAAGGCCCCACTGGCTGGCTGTTAATGAAACAACTCTAGGTTCTCCCCCCCCCCCCTATCGGGCAGTGTTCAAACGGAGTCCCACGGAGATGTATAGTGTGTGCGATTTCTGCGATAACCCACTCCTCCATTTTAGTCTCATCGTCCAATACCCCACCCGCCTGCATTTGTCATCTACGTTAACCTACTGGAGTGTTCTGAATTTACAGTTCATCGATAAGCCCCGTGTGTGAAAATGTGTTTGCCATGCATAGCTGCAGAAATACTGGATTTCTGAAAGCCGGTAAACCCCTCTTAGCATGTCTTCTAGAATCGTTGAACATGGTAATCTATGCTATTTCTCACTGTCAGTTAAAACAATAGTGGCATCAAAAATGCTCTAAAAACCGCTGCAAAATGTATCAAATCGTAGCGTCGTCTCCACACACCAGTGTGTTCCAAACATGTTCCTACTTTGTTCTACTACGTTCTACTACGTTCTACTATGTTCCAAACATACTGGTCTAACTGAGGGCGGGGGTGGGGTCCCAGCGGACGGAGGAGGAGGTGGCTCAGGAGCGCACGCAGAGGGAGCAGCTGCAGCAGAACCTGGAGGACTCGGTGAGGGAGATGGAGAAGATGACCGACGACTACAACAAGATGAAGATCGTGGTGCAGCAGACGGACGGCATCGTGGACCAGCTGAGGAGGGAGCGTGACCACGGCAACCTGCAGGTAGGGACCCCCCCCCCCCCCCGGGGAGTCGGGGTCACCGCTCAGATTGATTCTCTTTTGCCTGAGGCTGACGCTTCCCAACGCGATGGCCGACGGCCGGGCTAACCGCGTTGTTGTTGTTGTTGTTGTTGTTGTGGTGGTCCCGTTTCGCCCCCCCCCCCCCCCCCTTAGGTCCGAGAGCTGACGGAGCAGCTCCAGCGGCAGGCGGATGAGGAAGACCCCGTCATGGCCGCCGTCAACGCCAAGGTGGAGGAGTGGAAGGTGAGCCGGCGGTTCTTGTGCGTCCAATCGGGAGCTGTGGTTTTGTGTCTGCAACACTCCCGGAAGCTGTTATCAGGGATCACGAGGAAGAGCAGGGTCGCACACCCTCAGAACAGCCGTTGTAGACACACTTAGCGGGGTCTTCAAAGGGTCCGATTTCCAAGGAGGACCCAAAAAATGGTCCGCTAAAACCTTGTAAAGAAGGAAAAGGGAAGACTTTTATGTATAATATGCTGATGAATAACGGAGAAACAATAATGACTACATATTCTCATTTAGTAGTCTTTTCTCTCCAAACCGAGAGGGATTTCAGATACAGATATGTGTCCTTAAGGAGCAGGAGCAGGTAGGGCTCAAGACATCTTGCTCAAGCAGGGTGTAACAGATGGACTCGGGACCCCTTAGCCCCGGACCCCCTTGTACTACCCTGCCCCGTGGCCGTAGTAGACTCTCTGTGTCGGCTTTTCTTATTAAAAGCCGTGGTGTTGAAGAGGTGGTCCGCTTGACGCACGTTTTCTAAAAAACTTTGCTGGCCACACTTTATTAAATCATAACGTTTATTTGATAACTTCGATTTGTTCCAAACCTTGTCTATAATGTGAACGCAAAAGTCAGCAAACGAAAAATTATGTCATGGCAACGAAAACTATATAAACGTGTGGCCAGCGAAGTTTTTTGGAAAACGTGCGTCAAGCGGACTACCTCTTCAACACCACGGCTTTTAATAAGAAAAGCCGACACATTTAAAGTAAAAAAACTTTGCTGGCCACACTTTATTAAATCATAACGTTTATTTGATAACTTCGATTTGTTCCAAACCTTGTCTATAATGTGAACACAAAAGTCAGCAAACGAAAAATTAGGTCATGGCAACGAAAACTATATAAACGTGGTCAAAAAACTGTTTTTAACCACCGCCTTCTAAACCAAGCATTTAGGTGCTTTTCTTCCTGCGCGGCCCAACACCTGACCCATTTATCCCCAGATTGGACAAAACGCCCACCTCAGGGACGACACGCCCACAGGCCATACAAGGAATCCCCAGCAAAACAAAAGAATACAATAAACACTCTTACAATAACGTTAATCATCCTCAGCAGAATAATAAATCATTTTCATTTATCACTTGTATTTAACGGCTGCCACACTCTCCTTCCCCTCTGAACAATCAACATCATGGCAGCAGCCGAGGCTTCCGTGGGTTGATAATCTACAGTGGCAGTCTACAACCCTGGCGTAGTCAGGTGTGTGTTGTGTTCCCGCTAACGGGAGATGACACTCCAAAGAGAGGCTCTTTCGTCAGTCCCCCTTCACAGCTCATGAATTCTCCCCCCAAAAGATGGAAGGCACATGTCGCGAGTGGCTACTAAAAATAACCCTCAAACAAAGTTAAGCCGGTGTGATTGATGGTGTCTGTTGTTCTCCTTCTCCCCCTGCGTTTGAAGAGGGTGCTCTCTGCGAAGGATGACGAGATCCTGGAGTACCAGCACATGATCCGGGGGCTGAGGGAGAAGCTGCGGTCGGCACAGGGCGACGTGGACAAGAGCAACATCATCGCCCTGCAACAGGTGTGGTCGGCCTGTGTCTATCTATCTAGACAGATCTACAGATGGATCTCTGTATAATACATCTATGATGCAGCAGGATACACACCCGGTTCTCAGTAATTACATTCATAATAATAAAACAATAAAAATATCTTGGACATTTTCAGCTCAATGAAATGAAAGCCTCATAGACAATTCTATGGCTATTCTTTTCAAATTGCTTTGATCGATGATTGATTATGATTTGATTGATTATCTCCTCAACGTTTCCGTTTCCCATGTGTCCAGCCTTGTGTGTGAGGCGCAGCATTTCACGTGGGCTTCACTTGCACGTCTGCCTCTTTTGCTCCTCTTCTTCCTTTTGATTGTATCCTTTTAATGTTGTTTGTTTTCACATGCTCCTCTTTGTCCTCTTTCCTTTCACAACGTCGCCACCTCGCCATGGGCTAGGTGGTGTTTGAGCTCTGCGCCGTAAGTGTCTGCCATCTTGTCTGTTTGACTTTGGTCCTTCCTTCCTTTTCTCTTTCCCTTTTTTTTCCGGTAGACTTACCCCATCTCTCCACACCCTGCCCACTCCCTTCCCTAATGCTACGTAATCTTCCATTTGTAGTCGCTGCACGTAAACGTCGTATGGTAGAGTTGTACAACTGTAGTACTCTAGACCGGTCTCGAGACCACTTTTCCGTGGTTTTGGTCTTGTCTCGGACTCGATTGTATTTGGTCTCGGTCTTGTCTTGGTCTCAGACATAGAGGTCTCGAGGGGGTTTGTGCGTAAACCAGGCAGCGAGCTCATGCTCATCACAAAACATTACATATGACGCAGCACTCGTACACTACGCGCCAAATATGTTACATTGTATATATTTTCAACGGCTACGCCATTGTTCACGTATTGGTGTAACTTAAACACTAGTCTGTTTTTGTTTTTTTTCCTGGTCTCGACTTGGTCTTGACATGGTCTCGTCTTGGTCTTGGTCTTTTCTTGTTCTTGATACCCTCTGGTCTTGGTAATGTCTTGGTCTCAGTTTAGGCGGTCTTGAATACAACGCTATCGTATGGCAAAACGTCACACGTCTCACACAGCAGCTAAATGCTATGTCCTTACTTTACAAGCGTTGCTTCGCGGCGCCTGTACGTTCGGCTCTGCTCTATTGGAGTAAGCACCCCCCCTCCTGCCCCCAACCACTGGCGCCCGGGTTTGACACATTGGGGTCTGGGTGTCTTCCCAAGGCGGTGCAAGAGAGGGACAACCAGGTGAAGATGCTGAGTGAACAAGTGGAGCAGTACACCGGAGAGATGGAGAGAAATGCACGGCTCATCCAGGAACTCAAGAAGCCGCTCAAGAAAGACCGAGGTGCATGCACACACACACACACACACAGACACACACACACACACACGCGCACACACAAGCACGTGCACCCACGGACAGACACATACACACCAGGGTGTCTTCATAAAGGCTGTGGTGGACCTCTGAGTTGATGAACGTGTGTGTCCAGTTGTCCTGGACACAAGCGTGTGCTAAACGTGAAGGCGTTTGTGTGTGTGTGTGTGTGTGTGTTTGGGCACCGTGGAGCAGGCCCAACAGGCGCCGCCCACCGCAGGGTGGAGGAGCTGGAGGGGAAGGTGGCGGCGGCCGAGCGCAGCGCCCTGGAGGCCCGGCGCAGTGCCGAGTCGGCCGAACGCGACGCCGCGGAGAAGGACCGCGAGATGAGCGAGCTGCTGACCCGCGTCCGGCTCTATGAGTCTGTGAGTCGGCATAGCATGACGCTAGCGCACGCACGCTACGCTACATGACATGACGCTAGCGCACGCAAGCTACACTACATAAGATGATGCTCGCACACGCACGCTACGCTACATAAGATGGCGCTCGCACACGCACCCTACACAACCCAACATAACATGACATTAGCGCACGCACACTACACTCCATAACATGACGTTAGTGCACGCAAGCTACACTACATAAGATGACGCTAGCACACGCATGCTACACTACATGACGCTCGCACACGCACGCTGCACTACATAACATGACGCTCGCACCTACACACTACAATTCATAACATGACACTAGCGCACACATGCTACACTACTTAACATGAGGCTAGCACATGCATGCTACAGTAGATAACTTGACGCTCGCACCCACACGCTACACTAAATAACATGATGCTAGTGCACACTGCACTCCATAGCATGACGCTAGCACACGCACACTACACTACATAACATGACGCTCGCACACACACACTACATAACATGATACTAGCACATGCACGCTACACTACATAGCATAATACTAGCACACGAACACTGCACTACATAACATGATGCTAGCGCACACACGCGTGACACTATATAACATGATGCTAGCGCACACATGCTACACTACATAACATGACACTAGCGCACACACACTACACTACATAACATGATGCTAGCGCACACACACAGTACACTACATAACTTGACACTAGCGCACATACGCTACACTACATAACATGACACTAGCACACGCATGCTACGCTACATAACATGACGGTAGCACACACACGCTACACTACATAACATGACACTAGCACACATGCTACACTACACAACATGACACGAGCACACACACGCTACACTACATAACATGACACTAGCACACATGCTACACTACACAACATGACACGAGCACACACACGCTACACTACATAACATGACGCTAGCACACATGCTACACTACATAACATGACACTAGAACACACGGGCTATACTACATAACATGACACTAGCGCACACAATATACTACATTATATTACGCTCGCACACACTGCACTAGATAACAACACTAGAACACACTACACTACATAAAATCCATGCAAACATTATACTACACTACGCTATGCTACACAACCGCAATTCTACACGACACACATACACACTCCTTCACAGCGACCATTCGTCTGCTCCTTGAAGAGAAGCAGAGGGTGTTGAGGGAACCACTAATGGCTTCACTGTGAGATTAATGAAGAGAGAATAACAATTGACAGAAGAGCAACCTCTCTTGATAAACTGCAGGGCACTGATGGACTGGAAGCGGCCATCGCAGAGATCAAAGAGTGCAAGAGCCATCTGCGAATGAGAGACCGCGAGGCGGAGGCCCTGGCTCGTGAAATCAATGGCCTGGAGCTCAGGATGAACGAGCTCCTGGATGAAAACGAGGATTTCAGAGAAAGACTCGGTGAGTGTCATCAGACATATGCACTAGATTTGTGGATACAGATATGACTTATTGCTGTAATTGAATTCCTGTCTCGCAGACGTACATGCCTGAGTCAAGTCCATTGTATTCAAATAGCCCTTTAATGGCTCTAACAGTCTCAAAGGGGGGGAAACCTTGAGCAGGAACACAGAAGGGATGGTTTGGAGCGCAATGGAGGAAAATGGGCTGACAAAGTGGTAGCGCAAATGTTTTAAATCAAAGCAACCGAGCAACCCTCCTGCATGATTTATTTTGATCTCTACCCAATGAATGCCCAAGCAGCATAAATCAGGGGAGGTGGACGACAAAACTTTATGAGCTTTTGTTTCCAAGGTCTGGGCCCCAAGGAGGAAGTGGATCTGTCGGAGTTCCTGCGTGCCAAAAGCCTCCGACAGCGGCAGCACAAAGCCGAGAACCAGATTCTCACCAAGGAGGTTTGGAGCGTCGCCACACGTTAGCAGCGCTCAACCCAGAGGAGTCTTTTGTTGGTTGTTGTGGGTTTTTTTTTTTTTTTTTTCACGGCTCGGGGGTGACCTCTGACCTTTTGTTCAGATCGAGCGTCTGGAAGAGGAGCGTCTGGAGCTGAAGAAGCAGATCCGGCGCATGGCGACGGGCCGAGGTGATCCCCCGCTGCTCCGTCTGAGCCTTTAGCTTATGATCATGTGTAACGCATCGTGTTGCATCACCGCCAGCACCCATCAAACAAACCGGCCCCGCTGTCCCGCCTCCTCCGGGAACGCAGACCGTACTTCCACCAGGAGTTCATTCATATATGAATTGGTTATATGGTTCTATTTAGAAACAGTAATGTCAGAGAAAGAGTTTTAAAGGTTTCAGTTATTTGATCAATCGATCAAGTAACCGTAGTGGCAGCATTGCTATGGCGTTAACTGGAACACCAACATCTACGCTATAAACGTACCGAGTGAATTGCTTATCAACAAGTCGAAACGGCCGCTGTGACTACGATAGTTGGTAGAACAAATTTCCGGCTGGTTGGCCAGGCCCAAAGAATGAGGATGGGGGAAGGCTCTTCACGGACGGTCGGCCCAACAGTCTGATCTCTTCGCTAACGATCCACAACCGTGTGTGGGCAGGGCCGGGGGAGTCCACCTCCAGGCCACAGGACGAAAATGAGGCTGTGCCCAGCAAGCTGCTCATCCTGGACCTCCAGCAGAGTGCCGAGAAGATGAAACAGAAGGTCAGCTCCTTGCACTCCTCACACCGTGTTGAATACAGGGAGAAGAACCAGGGACCTCTCGAGCCAGGGGTCTTCAAGAACCAAGGGTCTTTAGAAGGACCTTTAGAGCCAGGGCTCCTTAGAACCAAGGGTCTTTAGAAGGACCTCTAGAGCCAGGGGTCTTCAGAACCAAGGGTCTTTAGAAGGACCTCTAGAGCCAGGGGTCTTCAGAACCAAGGGTCTTTAGAAGGACCTCTAGAGCCAGGGGTCTTCAGAACCAAGGGTCTTTAGAAGGACCTCTAGAGCCAGGGGTCTTCGGAAACTAGAGGTCTTTACAACCAGGGACTTCTAGAGCCAGGGGTCTTCAGAAACCAGAGGTTTTTAGAACCAGGGACCTCTAGAAACAGGGCTGTTCAGAAAGAAGGGGGCTTTAGAACGAGGTGTCTTTAGAGTGAGCCTTTGTGGAACAAGCCAAGGTATGAATAGCATTCGGTTTCAGCTCAAATCAAAGCTCTCACAGATTTTGGAGGTGAGGAATATTTAAGTGTAAAGCATAAGTGAAGAGCAGAGTGATGATGCTTTTGTTGTGTTTTATAGACTGAATACTTGCAGAAGGAGCTGAGCGACAAGGAGCGAGAACTTGAGCAACACAAGACCAGGGCCACCCAGGTCCAGGCCAAGTGTAAGTTGGTTCCGAAAATATTTAAATATTTAAGGGTAGTTTAGCAGTTGGGTTGTTTGACTCACAGAAGCTACACTTACATGTATCTATGTAAGTGTAGCGGGACACAGAATGATGACACTTGGCTCAAACTGGTGCTACACATTTAATTATGAATGTTGCGGTAATGATCATCAATGGAGGTAGTCGATCCGTACACAGCTGTGTTTTTCCCTACCTTCTCTCATCTACACACACAGGTAATCACATTTTTTTCCCCACTTAGTCTAGCGAGACTTCCCGTTGCCACTCTCTTCTCTCATAGTGACGTGGGCACCTGCTGACAATTCACTGCTACTGCTGAAATAACACCAACAGTGAACAACATTCACTGACCAAAATAAATTATTTCTGCAAATCAACTCATAAAACACATCAAGAACATATGAAACATCCTTTCAACTCACCCCAACCCAAGACATTATCCTGCCCACAATTGCACCACCCACAGTGGCACATTGTGCCACATAAACATTCAAAAGTAAGATGCCTAACCCCCTTCTCAACTGCTTCTCAATAGCATGTATCTTCATTCCTCTTTTATTTGTATACAGATATATTTTCTGTATTGATTTGTTTGAAGTATTGCAGTACTCTTATATTTTGCATCTCTTCTAAATGTATTCTACTGTGCTATACTGTCTGATGTGACCCCATGATGATCTCCCATGAATAAAATCTCTCATGTGCATGTTCACATCCGACATGAGGCATGAGGTGTTCATGTGCAGACGGCGACAGGTCCTCACCCTCTGGCTTTTCCCTCTCTGAACGTCCCCCCTTCAGTGGACGAGGTGTCCAGAGTGAAGAGCGACCTGGAGGCCACGCTGACACAAGTGCTCCGAGCCAATCAGGACCTGGGCTCTCAGGAGGCTCTCGCCGCGCCCTCCCTGGAGAGGCTGCTCAGAGTACGTACACACCCTGTGAAAGGATGCACACGCGTGTCACACTTCCACCACATCAGTAGCAACGTCACTAGTAATGTCGGTAACGTCAATAGGGGGCGTCAGGGCGGCGGTAGCTCAGTGGGTAGAGCGGGTGGACAGAGCGGGTCGTCCACTTACCGTAGGGTTGGCGGTTCGATCCCCTTGATCCCCCCTCCTCCTCCAACTGTCCACATGTCGAACCCCACAAATGTACTGATTGTAATTTGCTTTGGACAAAAAGCGTCTGCTAAATGACCTCCTTCTTCTTCAATAGTAACCTCACAGCCCAGTCACTACGTGACTGTAATTCACTTATTAAAGTGATTTTTTAAATTAAAAAATTACATGTAAATTCGTCCGTCCTCGAAATGGGGTCATTCACATCCATGTAAGCAGGCTCAGCTTTTTGGGCTCTTTTTTTTTTTTTTTAATTGTTCTGTGACACCACACCACACGGTTTCAGAACACACGCAGAACACGACTCTCACGTTGACTCCGCCCTGCACGGTAACCGTTCATTTGCGATCCCAAATGTCCCCCACGTCCCAGGCCATGGAGGGCAACAGTTCACCCGGCAGGCCCGAGGCGGTCACCCTCCTCCAGGCCCAGGTGGACCGGATGACGGGCCGGAACCAGGAACTCAGGCAGGAGCTGCGGGCGGCCCGGGAGGAAGCCAGCGACGCGCTCGGCCGCCTGGCTGAAGCACAAGTAAAGGTATTGTTCTGGACGGGTCTGGCGGCGCCGAGAGACGCGACGGCATCCATCGCTCCGGGACAACGGGCTCTCAGTTTGCTCACGTGCTGCATTCTGTTGTCTTTTCCACGAGTCCCTGGTTCCTGGACTCCTGGACTCGTGGACTCGGGGGGGGGGGGGGGGGGGGGGATGCTCACAGCATCAGCGTTTCAGCGCTGCTGCATTCATTGTGCTTTGTGCTTCGTTTGGCGGCGGTCAGGTGACTCAGCTGCAGGCCGAGGCGGAGAAGCCGACGCAATCCTCCGGCGATGGCACGGCCTTCCGACCTCTGACCCTGCCGGCGGACATGGCACCCTCGAGCATGGAGATAATCAACACCCTGAACGAATACGCCATCCGCCTCCTTCAGGTCACTTCAATATGTATCCATCTTTGCTTTGTTTTGTGTGTCTCTGAATGAGATATGGTGCAGGTGTGGCCAATGCCACTGTGCTATGTAATAATGGGTACAAATGTATAATTATATATAAATTATATAAATTATATATTATATTAAATGAATGTGTAATAATGTCTAAAATGTCTAAAAATATGTGCAAAATATTTCAAAATGTGTATTATTTGTATCATTGTACAACGTACATGTATCATTTGTGGTCACCTGTAACGACAGCTATATAACAGTACATTTGTAGTCACCTGTAACGACAGCTATATAACAGTACATTTGTAGTCACCTGTAACGACAGCTATATAACAGTACATTTGTAGTCACCTGTGACGACAGCTATATAACAGTACATTTGTAGTCACCTGTAACGACAGCTATATAACAGTACATTTGTGGTCAACTGTAACGACAGCTATATAACAGTACATTTGTAGTCCCCTGTAACAACAGCTATATAACAGTACATTTGTAGTCCCCTGTAACGACAGCTATATAACAGTACATTTGTAGGCACCTGTAACAACAGCTATATAACAGTACAATTGTAGTCACCTTTAACGACAGCTATATAACAGTACATTTGTGGTCATCTGTAACAACAGCTATATAACAGTACATTTGTATTTCACTAGGAGGTTAAAAACAAAGACGAGACCGCCGAACAGCTCACGGCCGCACTGCTGAAGTACAAAAGCAAAGTGGGGGTGCTCTTCCACCGGCAGGGTCTGCTGTACAAGGAGCACATCAGGTAGAGACCGGCAGATGCTCCGCCCACAGGACACCTGGTGTCTCCATGGCCCCCCATCCTGCATTCCTCTCCACTGTCACACCATCTTGTACCCGTTTGGTTTTCACAGTGAAAAGGAAGCGTGGCAGAAAGAGAGGGAGAAGTTTGCAGAGTCGAAGAACAAGATGGAGGAACAGAGGGATGCGGATAACGTGAGAGTCCAGGAATTCAACGTGAGTCGAACCTACCAACATTAAAGTGGAATTATGGGTAAAAGATATGCACGTGACCCCTGGTCTGAGACATTGAAAAGACAATATTGACTGCAATTAACTATATAATATTATATTGTGATGACTATGTTAGTGAGGGAATGAGATTATTTTAGCATCCTAGCCTCTCCTGAATTTCATCACTGAATAGTTTTTACTCTAAACAAAATGGCCACCTCTTTGAACCAGACCCTGCTGGAGACGCTACGCAAAGATCCGGAAGAGGTGCGGCGGCAGCTAGCCGAGACTGTGCGGCAGGTGACGGTGCTGCGGGTGAACGAGAAGACCCTGTCGCGGCGCTACACCCTCCTCCTGGAGCAGGAGCAGCAACTCCGCAAGGAAAACGGCAAGCTGAGGGACGACAGCGGACACATGCAGGTCGCCGTCACCGAGAGGATGGGCTACCTGCAGCGTTACAAGGTACAAGTTACCATGACCTGTAGAGCTACAAGTTACCATGACCTGTAGAGCTACAAGTTACTATGGCCTGTAGAGCTACAAATGACCATGGCCTGT
>JAXIVH010000020.1:1453605-1498605 GCA_036785325.1 Urophycis tenuis | reverse complement strand
CTCTCTCTCTCTCTCTCTCTCTCTCCTCTCTCTCTCTCTCTCTCTCTCTCTCTCTCTCTCTCTCTCTCTCTCTCTCTCTCTCTCTCTCTCTCTCTCTCTCTCTCTCTCTCTCTCTCTCTCTCTCTCTCTCTCTCTCTCTCTCTCTCTCTCTCTCTCTCATTAATGAACCGCCAGGGGTTAAAGCATCTCCAACGTCCAATGAATATTCTTTTGCTTTGGGAAAGCCCTAGTATACATTTTGTCTTCAATCTTCATCATAGTTTTTCTTTTTCCAACAAGTGGTCATTTTGAAAAAAAACAAAAAAAACAGATGCTATTGTTTTAGTCCCGTTGTCGTCGTCATGACGTCATGAAGTGCGTCGTGATGCAGCGCTCGCCTCAGTAAAGTACCCCTGTGTTTTGAGATGGCTCCATGGCCCCTCCTGTGTCCCCCCCCCCCCCCCTATCCCGCCTGCAGCTGACCAGGCTGCACCTGGAGGCTCAGCGCGTGGAGCGGGACCTCAGGGACCAGCTGGCTGACGGCGTGAGCAGAGCCGCCAGCGACGCCGACCGCGCCCGCATCGCCGAGCTGGAGAAGGCCGAGGCCGAGCTCCGCGTCGAGGCCTCCAGGTACGGGACGGCGGGCAGCTCTTCAGCCCACGCGCTGTGGGGAGATCCATCAAGTCCTGGATGAATTGTGTTCTATTATTTATTTCCTCTAAAATATATTTTTCTGCCAAGTTCAACCCCTTTCTTGTAATGAGAAACATGGCTTTACTTTGTGTCATTCATCTGAAACATTTTATTAAGGTGCCGTTATTATTATTATCGTTCATAAGCAAATGTTATAAGCAGTTGGTCCTTGGTCCCTAGGGGTGCACAGACCCCCAGTTGAGAAACACTATAGACTATAGACATTTAGCAGCTTGCATACAATTTGGTTCAGCACCAATTCTAGTTTCTTTCTGACCCATTTGTGTGGCAACTACTACGTATGATGTAGCAGCCATACGGGCATGGTACAGGTGGGGCTTAGGTGCCTTTGGCTGCCGGGTATCACACCAGAAGCTTTCAGGTGGGAGTCAAACAGCGCAACCACATCACAATGAAATGTTTAGGATGTGTGTTGGATATCGCTCTTGTTCTGCAGTTTTCATTTATCGCGACCGATGGGAGGTCCCTGCTAGGTTAACGTGAAGTTCACCCCCAACAACTCACCGCACAGGAACAGGAAGCCCGGGCAATGGTTCAGGAATATGGATCTCAGCGGCACCACATACAATGAGCCGGTTGTTATCAGGGAACTTGTGCTCTCCCTGCAGGCTGCGGGAGGTGTCTGACGTGGCCAAGATGCAGGTGTCGGTGCTGGAGGCCAGGCAGCAGTCCAGGGATAAAGAGACAGACTCCCTGAGGAGGCAGGTTTTGGACCTCCAGGTGAGGAGATAACTCTGTTTTCCATGTGTGTGATGATAAGCCATTCTGGCAGACATGCATACAATCCATATGTACAACACATATGCCCTTTGATGACACACACACACACACAAATAGTTCTGCAACGGAGCCTTACGTAAGTATAAACATAGTCCAGTTACAACCCAAGTGTTTACCAAGTCAGGGTCTGCACCTCAATAAATCAAAACACGTTGCGCCACAAAAAGTTAAGTTATTTACTTAGCGTTAGTAATTGCTAAGCAATTACACACCCAAGCTCATGCAAACGGTGGCTGTAATCGCAAAAAGCATAATGTAATTGTAAAGGGGCCTTTAGCACAAACTTTTGTCCAAAGCGACTTACAATCAGTACATTTGTGGGGGTTCGACATGTGAACAGCTGGAGGAGGAGGGGGATAAAGGGAATTGACCCGACCCTACGGTGAGTGGACGACCCGCTCTGTCCACCCGCTCTACCCACTGAGCTACTGCCACCCCGCTTGAACTTCGAATTTGTGGGGATTCTTTAACGAAACAAAGCTACTCTTGAGTCTTCTCAACCACTTCCTTGTTTACACCGCAGCTTATTGTTGACTCGTAACAACTCGGGGCAGCGGCACGTTGAAGTGACCACTAACTGTTAACGTTCAACTTACCGAAGTTACCGAACTGAGTAAACTGCTGGTTTGAAACTAACTAACTAACTAGTGGCTACTTACAGTACGTACTTCGTAAGGACTTTACGCACAGACCTAAGCCCCTTTCACACATAGTTTGCGGTAAATTACCGGGATAGCATTTATGTTCTGGAACATTTCCGCCTCGCGCCCTTTCACATATGGTATAGTAATGCTGGAATAGACGTGCCAAGGGACTGTCCAGCAGATGGTGCCGATGCAACATGGATGCCTACCGCCATAAAACGTGAACTGGTGTGTTAATATTGTTATTGATTCACCCAAAAAGCATCGGCCCATTAAGCTAAACACAGATTGAAATACGTTGAGTCTTGTGATCTTTCCTCGACAACGTAGACACTGGCAGTGACCCAGAAATGTTACTAGGTCTTTGGCAGGCGAATTACCGGTGCAGATTTCCCGGAATATCAACCCCCATTCCCGTTAACACATGACCCCATGCAGGAAATCTTCCGGAACTTTGCAGGAAAAGACTGCATCTGTAGCTGCATCCCAGTCCTGGACTGACACCGAACTGTTGCCAAGCAAACCACAAACATTTTACTGCACACACAAGTTGCTACATGTTCATGTATTGTGTAATCAGTGAAATAAGGTCTGTTCGCCAGTCAGTTTGATGGCATGTCAGATTCTGATGAGCTAACAGATGACATTGTTAATGTAATTAACGGTTATTGAAAACACCTGTTCAATGGGGTGATACATGTGTAGTTAAAAGTCCCAGTGTTGTTATGCACTAGTTTAGCCCTCATGGAATGCCTCCTGCCCCGCAATTCCAACAAAATGACTTGGTCAGAACAAACTGTTGCATAAGCCATCATTAAAAAAAAAAAAAACTCTTTCTCCAGCTGGTAGATGTAATTTAACAGAAATGATTACTTGTCACATAAAAGAAGAGGGCTTTTGATTAATCATCGATCCTGAAGTTCTACACAGGATTATGTGCCTTGCTGATATGGAGAGCTGCTGGTATATCTCCCAGAATATATCTTGGCCATCGTCACCATAAACAGTTTTTAAAGGAGCCCTCACAGCGCTGTCAGAGTCTATTAGGAACACGGTGAGAGAGAGCAAACACGCACTCAAATAAAACACAAGCAGCAGGCCGTCTGGATGTGTAGAGCCTGATTGTGGTGTTTGTAGAGAGTGGGCGAAATGAGTGCCAGATGACGTTTTGGAAGTCCTGGCCGTCGGGAAGGCTGCGCGCCCGCCTACCCTTCAGTGTCCCTGTTTTCTTTTTTTTTGTATTTGTGTTGATTTTTGCACTTTTCCGGAGAATATAAAACCGGGAATCACAGAGAGAGAGACGTTTGATGTGTCGAGTCAAACAAAAGGGTTTACTCGCCCTTTAAATCCCCCCACCCCCCCCTCACCCCCACACCCCCACCCTCCTCCCTGCTGTGTGCAGTCCCAGTCGGACGAGAAGGCGCTGCTGGGCCGCCTCCACCAGCAGGTGCTGTCCCTGCAGCTCAGCGAGGCGGGGGCACTGGGCCGCCTGGAGGCCCTGACCGGCCGCCTCCGCGCCCTGGAGGCCCACAAGCTCCGCGCCGAGCAGCGGCTGGACGCCGGCCAGCGGGCCCTCTACCTCGCCAGGCAGGCGGGGCAGAGCCGCGCCCGCCACCTGCGGCAGACCGTGCGGGCGCTCCGACGGCAGTGCGCCGGCGCCCTGCCGCTGGCCCAGCAGGAGAAGTTCTCCGCGACGCTGATGGGCCTGCAGGGGGAGCGCGCCAAAGCCCAGCAGGAGCGACGGGAGGCGCAGGAGCAGAGGAGGAGGGCGGAGGGACGGGCGGAGGAGCTGGAGCTGAAGCTGGGCGGCCTGGAGGAGCTCATCGCCACGTTGAGGGACGCCAAGGGAGCCCAGAAGGTGAGGAGGAGGAAGGGTGTGTGTGTGTGTGTGTGTATGTGTGTGTGTGTGTGTGTGTGTGTGTGCGGTGGGGGGGGGGTTGCTATCCATCTATCAGTGCTACGTATCTCTCCTATCCTTCCATAGCCAACCATCCATCTCTATCCATCTGTCTGCACCCTCTATTCCTATCCTTCCATCCATGGCCAACTATTCACGTATCATATCTCCATCTCTCTGTACCCAGGTGAAGGAGTGGCACAGGCGGGCCGAGGAGGTGCGGCTGCAGGAGCTACGGCAGGGGAGGGAGCTGGAGATGCAGAAGGAGGAGATCGGCTACCTTAAGGGTCTGGTGGAGGGGAAGGAGCGCTCCCTCCGCAACCTGGAGGAGGAGCTGGTGACGGAGCGCACGGTGAGACATGCACGCACGTGCACACACACACACACACATGTACAAAGGTCATGCGTTTGTCCTAACTCCCCAACTTCAGGAAACTCCCCAACTTCTAGCTGCAAGTCAGTCATAAGCAGGTAGGCCCTATGGCATCTTGCTCAAGGATGGCCGTGGACATGGGGATTGAACCGAGTGCCTTCTGGCTGTCAGCCGGGAGTCAGCCTGAAAATTTACTATCCCTGGGAATAGCCCAGCCTCCCACTGAGTACACATTCCGATGCTGGCAAATGTGTGTGCAACAGTACACTTTCACTCACACATACATAGACATGCATTATCAATGCCCAAATGCACACACACACACACACACACACACACACACTATCAGAAGAATTCAGCCTGCATATTCCACCTCCTGAAATATTTTGTAATGATTTAACCGCTGTTACTGCCAAATTGAATTGAGTGTACCAAAATATTTCAGGCTCCACTTTTGCAAGCGGAGGCCATAAAGTGTGAAGCAATCCGACCAAAAGTCTGTTTGATCGGGAGTTTTCCATCCATCCAGCTCCTGGACATATGAGTCTCATAACATTTCAGATGTGTGTCAGAGAGAGGGCAGCCCAGTGTCTCTGACTCACCAGGAAGCCCAGAAGCCGCGGGGGTTAATGAAATTCACGGAACGGCGACCGCGGTTTAACGTTACCGCCGAGCCCCAAAAAGAAAATCGATATTATTAAATAGAAGTGGAACATAGTGTGAAATGATACACCCACCCACTCGTAAAACACACACACACACACACTAAAAGAGATGCCGTGTGCTTCCAGCTCTGGGAGGAGCGGCAGGTAGCGTGGGAGCAGAGGGAGCTGGATCTGGAGCGCCGGCTGGACGCCTCAGAGACGCAGCAGCTGGAGGTCCTGGGCACCAGCCAACAGGTGTGGCCGCACCTGCGGGGTTATCATGATCACCATCATGATCACCATCATCCTCATCATCATCATCATCATCACCATCACCGTAACAACAGTTTTCGGACACACGCGAGTAAAAAAAAACGTGAAAGCACCGGTCTCCTGCGCAACGCTGCGTGCAGGTGTTTGGCGTTATTGATATATGATTTAGCATCCGCAGCAATGCCCGGCGTTACCGGGTGGGGAAGTGGGGGGGGGGGTTGGGGGAGCAGGGGAGCGAGGATGGAGCATGTTGGAACACTCTCACACACGCCGGGCCTATTATGATATCACGTTTCTGCCACCGACGGAAGATTCTGTTACTGATAGACGCACGCGAATGACAGAAATGTGGAAACATAATTCATACGTGATTTTATCAGCGGCCGACCGCATACCCACACGCCAAGATCATGTTGCTGCTGGAAGCATTCAGGGGAAATGAAAATTGTGATCTGTTTTTTTTTTTTTACTTTGTTGCTCACCAATGTGATGAGTTTATCTTGGGGAAACTAGCAACTTGGGGAAACAAACATTTTTGGTCAGGTAGGGCTTTTGGTAGGATATCATTGAGGAGGAAGGGGGAACATTTGCTGCATGTTATCTGAGCTCAGTATCAGCACTGTGTGTGTGGGTGTGTGTGTGCGTCTGCGTGTGCGTGTGTGTCTGTGTGTGTGTGTGTGTGTGTGCGTCTGCGTGTGCGTGTGTGTCTGTGTGTGTGTGTGTGTGTGTGTGTGCGTGTGCGTGTGCGTGTGTGCGTACGGTGGTTGTGCAGGCCGAGCAGCAGGACTTGATGCCAGACCCCAGCTGGCCGGTGGCTCAGCAGTTGGAGTTCGCCCTGAGGAAACTGGGAGAGCACGTCCGCACCATCCTGGACACGCAGGCCTCCTGCAGAGCCCTGGAGGAGGTGCGGCCAGGACTAGGACTAGTACCACGCAACCACGTATTCATTCACTCACACGCACTTTTATCAGAACCACTTAACGGTTCACTTGAAAGCAAGCCATGACAGGAGCAGTTAGTAGGGGGTGATTTGGGTGAGGTAGGCGGAAGGCATTTGAGGTTTGAACCGCAAACCTCTCACCCGCCGGGAGTCAAACGCCCCAAAACAACTAGCCCACCCATTTTCAATGTCGTACGTGTAGCTCATCGATTCAGAAACGCTAGAAGAGGCAGGGGTGTCCCTTCACCGCGGAACAACGCGCGCCCCTCGGAAAGTGATCCACCAATCGGGATCGAGCGTTCGACGGCGCCGCGCCGTGTATAAGGCTGTGTCAACGGTGCTTGCTCTGTGATAGTGAGGAGATTGTTGTTGATGCCGAAGAACAAGAAGTGCCAGGAACTCTATATAGTTTAAGCTGAAGTTGTTTATTGGTCTCGTAGGCCTACGAGGAGAAGCAGAGGATTTCATCGAGCAAGAGATTTGTGCGTGAATCTTCCTCAGTTGCTTCTCCCCTTGCTCCCGGAAACACAGTCTATTATATACAAGTCCCAAATCGGAACAGCATGACAGGAGTGTCCCATTCTGATTGGCTTGTAACGTATAAAGATTACATGTTACTAAGCAGATTTGACATGACGTAGGTGTATCCTTCAATCACTTTATGTTATGTCTCCAAGTTCCAGAGAGCCAGACTTAAAGTGATGGTTCGGAGTAAAATTCCCCCTGAGGTAATTTCCACCAATAATCCAGCCAAATACCCCCTCAGATGCATTTTTAGCGACGGTCAATATTTATCAAGTTTAAGGGTATCAGCCGAATGGCTTAGTATTGGAGTGTCCGGTACAATGTGTATATCTCGTAAATTACCCCACTAATAATGCATGGATTGTTACCCAACTTCTGTAGTAGTACATATATGGTCTGTACTCACAAAACGAGGCATTTTAAAGTTTGTAAGTACACCAGGAGTTTATTTAAAAGAGCACTTTTCTGATAGCTTCAACTCGCTGTTGCTAAGGCTACCGCAGCGTCGACGTCTCTTCCGTCTTTCCGGATAAGTTCGTAAAAGTCCTCTTCAAAACTCACAAGTGTAAGGAAAAAGTTAGTGAATTCAACACTCCATCTAATTTCAAGTATTCAATTATTCCAGTTGTCAATACATTTCGATGGAGTGTTAGTGGGGTAATTTAGTGTATCAGTGGGGTAATTTACGAGATAAACACATTGTACCGGGCACTCCAATACTAAGCTATTCGGCTGATACCCCTAAACTTGATAAATATTGACCGTCGCTAAAAATGCATCTTAGGGGGTATTTGGCTGGATTATTGGTGGAAATTACCTCAGGGTGAATTTTACTCCGAACCATCACTTTAAAGTCGCCAAGAGGAATACAATCTTCACTATGTCCTTCCTCAGAACAACGTCGGATCAACCTGACCGTACCGTTGCCAGATCATATTTTTTCCCTAAAGCCTAGTTTATACTTCTCCGACTGCGTAATCCGTCATCCGTCTGCGTAACTACGGACACCCCTCGAGCCCTCATACTTCTCCGTCGTGGTGACGGATACGTAATGCAATTTCCGGCTTGACCAGTATGGGTCGCTACGCAAGACTGGCCATGACATTCAAGCAAATAAGTACAAAAGGGAAAATTAGTTAAGAGGGGATCAATTATTAAATAGAAAAGGGGATACGTTATAAATGAAATGCTTTTAAAAGTAAAAACCGTACACTTGCAATTTGCCACCGTCTCTTTTAAGTTTCACAAGTTCAAGTAGGTCGGCTTGCATTTTGGAGCTTTATGCGTCCATATAGTAAAGCGTATATATGTAGCGTATATATATAGCGTATATAGCGTATAAAGCGTACATAAATGGCGCGGCCAGTGTTTACGTTGTGATAGAAGTCGATAGCTATAGAATGTGATTCATTGTGAGTCATTCATGTGTAAATGACGTGTTTAGAGGACCAATCGCAGCCCTTGCGGTCTCCGTTGTACGTAGACGGAGTGACGGATACTTAAAAAAATATTTCAGGCCGACGGAGACGACGGAGAGGCTCTCCGTCGGGCTCTCCGTCTCCGTCGTCCGTCACTTTACGCAGAAGTATAAACTAGGCTTCACACTCTGCAGAGGTCCAGGGAGAGCGAGGCGGCGCTGCGCCTGGCCCAGCAGAACGTGCTCTCCCGGGACCGGGTCATCAACGAGCTGAGGCTCCGGCTGCCGGCCGGCGCCGCCCGGGAGAGGCTGCTGGCCGACCTGGCCGACCGGGCCCGGCCCGCCGGCGAGCAGGGCCCGGCGGAGAGCCAGCCGGCCCTCCGGGTGGCCCACCACACCATCGGCAGCCTGCAGGGACGCCTGGAGCAGAAGGAGGAGGTGGTGAAGAAGTACCAGGAGCTGCTGGCCAGAGCACGACGGGTAACCAGGGGGGGCTTCACCGAGATGTTCGGTTGACGGAGGTGTCGCTGGAGATGTTTATACCTCCTCCTTCCTGGAGGAGACGTCGGGTAGAAAAATCGAGGAATACTTGGATGGACGAAGAGCAGCTTTTCGTTGGAATGGGCTTACATCAGTGATGTGTTATCCAAAAATAGCTTGAGTTTGTAACAGCCTATATGCAACAAAGAGGACATTTCTTATTTTCTCTCTCAAAAATGAGTTTGCCACATCAATACAGAAAGATAAGCCGACAGACAGATCCCATAACAGCATCCGTGTTATCATACTATAACCGCCTTGTTCATTACATCCTCTTCTCTGATGTCCTCATAGACCTACAGGATGCCTTAGTGAAACGAGAGTAGTGCCATAGAGGAACTCTCCCCAAATAACCTACTAAAACCTAAACATTGCTGATCCCGGGTTCTGAACATTTTGTAATCTCAGGAGCAGGAGGAGGTGAGCAGGAGGCACGAGGAGGAGGTGAAGACTCTGCACCAGAAGCTGGACCTGTACTCCGACACGTCGCTTGACCGCTTCAAACAGAACACACTGGTAAGTGTGTGTGTGTGTGTGTGTGTGTGTGTGTGTGTGTGTGTGTGTGTGTGTGTGTGTCTGTGTGTCTGTGTGTGTGTGTGTGTCTGTGTGTGTGTGCAATCCAACTCTCAGTTCATTAACAATGGTTACATTAGCAGCAAGTCAGCAACACCTATTCAATGCTGCCACCGCCAAAGTGGATTGTTGGGGACAAATTAGTTTTCGACAAAGTTAGCGGGTTGACAAGCTGTGTCCGAAATCACAAAAAACATAATTTGTTACCAGATATAAAGTATAAAGCGTCTCCTTGTAGCTTGTCGACTTTCTAAAACCCAACACAAACGATGGTGCTCTCACCTCCATGAGTGCATCAGTATGGTACACCAGTATGGTACACCAGTATGGTACATCAGTATGATACACCAGTATGGTACATCAGTATGATACACCAGTATGGTACACCAGTATGGTACATCAGTATGGTACACCAGTATGGTACACCAGTATGGTACATCAGTATGGTACACCAGTATGGTACACCAGTATGGTACACCAGTATGGTACATCAGTATGGTACACCAGTATGGTACACCAGTATGGTACATCAGTGTGGTACATCAGTATGGCACACCAGTATGGCACATCAGTATGGTACACCAGTATGGTACATCAGTATGATACACCAGTATGGTACACCAGTATGATACACCAGTATGGTACATCAGTATGGTACATCAGTATGGTACACCAGTATGGTACATCAGTATGGTACACCAGCGGACCGTTTGGTTTGAACGGTACTTTGAACGTTTGGGGCTAACGGCGGCGGCGGCCATCTTGCAGGACCTGCTGAAGAAGCCCTCCCTCAGCGTGCCCACCTCCAAGCACCTGGTGCGCCTGGCGGAGTCGGAGCAGACGGTGGCGGAGCAGGACCGCTCCATCGCCACCCTCGCCGAGAGGCTGCGGGCGGCCGCCGCGGACGCCGAGCGACAGCGGGTCTCCGTGGCGACGCAGGCCAAGAAACACGAGGAGGAGGTGTCCAGGTAGGGGCCGGGCTCTTTGGTTCTGCTTCGTGTTCTTCTTGTGTTGTTCTTCTTCTTTTGTCTTTGTTGAGCCTCAACCCACACATCACTTTTGTTTCCAGTTGAAAACTGTTCTGTTTTGGTCTCACAAAGTGAACTTAAAATAATTTTTGTTTTGAGACTATAGAGGGGTGTATAACAGGGGGTGTTCCATGTTTCGGTACGAGGGCTCTGCTATTTCTGTCCGAAATACACTAAATCTCCGCTCTTGAAAAATTGCTACCTCGATGTCTTATCTGGCGGTACGATGCTTAGTTTAAGACCACGGGGGGGTTTCACCAGGGTTCGGGAGAACCCCTTCACTGGTGAAAAAGCACGATGTTTCAGTCTGCTGTTTGTCTTGACCGGAGACCTGCGTCAGCGGCCCTGAAAGGGTGGTGCTCACACAGCGGCTGCAGTATGTTACCGTGAGAGTGGTTGTCACATCAAGCAATGGGTTAAGTAGAACAAAAACCATGCCATTCGATCCACCCCTGTACATGCACCCGCTGTCTCACGCACATGCCTGCATGCACGCGCATGCATGAATGTGCGCGTGCAAACACACACACACATACACACACCCACATGCACACACTGGGTATTTTGGATAATGATTGGTGCTTGGAAGTAAAGCGGTTCCAATAAGGGGGAATGTTGTACATACATGTACCTCATTTGTATTTTTAAAACCATTTTTTATTGGATTGTTGGCTTCATTTTTTACTTGTGAATTAAAACCGAATCTAATGAACAGCAACATGCATACTATGACTCCGTGTCCTTGAGTGAAAGGCATGAGAAAGATTAAGGTGCACCACCAAATTCCAGGACCAATAAGTGCTCAGCGGAGGGGGGGGGTTCACTTCCCGACTGAAAGTCTGACGCCGGCGTCCATAGGAGCTGTAGCAACGTGCGGGGCTGCAGCTCTTCTCAGGGGACAATGTGTTTCGCTTAACTTCCGACCGGATTCAGCAGTTTTAGCAACAACATAAGGCCATGGCTATGTTTTGAATCCAGCCGCAGACTGATTGCCAAATGCAAAATTGAATATCTGGGTATTCTCACAAGGCTATCGCTCTCCGATGGCTGAATCAGAATTACAAAAATGTAACTTAAACGGTAACTGGACACTAAAACCAAACCAGATGGGCCGTACTATTGCAAATTTACGACCAACATCATGGCAGATCTGTGTTGGCAGGTGACTCAAACAGTTCCAAGAGGTCACATTGGGCCAATCAGAAAATGTGGTTGCAGTAATTGGTTGCTTGTGTTTGGTTCTGTGCCGGGGGGGAATGAGTTTTCTCATTGGTCGGATACTCTTTACCTGGTCTTACTGTGCCAAATATCATCGAGCTAGCCTGGAAATTCTCCTGGCTCAAAATAAGGACACTTGAAGTCGTGTCTACCTCAACTGGTAGTTTGGCATGTATTAAGGGTCAGGGGTTCAGACATTGATTTAGATCTGAGAACGCTTGAGACTTTAAGATGACAAGTATAACGACAGAAAGTGGGTGGTGTCTCTGGTGACTTATGAATCAAAGGAAACAGAAACGCTTTAACATGCATGGGTGCGTGTCTTATTGAACCAGTAAAGTGAGACGCCAACACCGTTCAACAACAAGCCAACAGAATCAAGTAACAAGCTAGCCATATTCAACAACAGAGCAACCGCATAAAGCAACACGCTCACAGCATGAAGCTGGGAGGCTCCACAGAAACGCTCGGGGCGGTTGTGTTTGTTCAGGCTGGAGGAGCGGCATGTGGCCCAGGTGAAGGGGCTGGCCGGGGACTGTGAGGAGCTGAGGGCCCAGGCCACTCGCACAGAGAAGCAGCTGCAGTCGCTGCACAGCGAGCTGGAGGCCCAGAAGGAGGCCAACGTCCGCTCGCCCAGCAACACCATGAAGAACCTGGTGGAGCGGCTGAAGGCCCAGCTCTCCCAGAAGGAGAAGCAGCTCAAGGTTAATCTTGTCCCGTTCTATTACTGAAGGATAGCTGAATCGTGATTATAGTCCCATTGCGCTGCTAGGCTGTATTGGATTCACTAGTTCCATAAAACAATAATAGGCCTGCCATCTTGTCACTTCATGAGTTTCTAGAATAACAAGGCTATCGGTTGTTATTATTCTGATATATAATGGTGAAAAAGCAAAACTCTGTACACCCTGTCTCTATATTCACTGCAAGTCTTCTCCTAAACTAAATTAAAATAAAGCAGCAAAGACAAATTAACGTGGACAGAAAATGTGCCCCTGGGCTGTTATCAGTAAGGCTTACCCTGCTGTTTTAATGCAACACTCCTCGATCACCTGGGGCTCACCGGTCGGGGGATGTGAATCACAAGGGTACTCATCAACAGTGGCACCCTATCCGCCT
Source organism: Urophycis tenuis (assembly GCA_036785325.1). Taxonomy (NCBI): domain Eukaryota; kingdom Metazoa; phylum Chordata; class Actinopteri; order Gadiformes; family Phycidae; genus Urophycis; species Urophycis tenuis. The sequence continues at coordinate 1,485,941 of JAXIVH010000020.1, read as the reverse complement.
CCACCTCCACCCTCCCCAGGCACTGGGCAAGGCGCTGCTGGAGCTGCGGGGGGAGATGACGGCCCTGGCGGAGCAGCAGATCATCTCCAGCGCGGTGCAGAAGGAGGAGAGCCTCAACGTCCAGGCACTGGTGGACAAACACACCAAGGAGCTGAAGGTGAGCGGGATGTGTAGACAAACTATGATGGTGTCGTGCCGCATGAACGGGAGCTAGGCTACTGTAGCTCTGCGAGTCAATGGAGGCGCGAAAAACAGAAAGCAAATGCTAGCCCAGCGAACTTCCCCCTGTGGATGCACAATGATGACTTTGGAATGAAACAACTTCTCGGTGCATCCCTTGGTGGTGAGATTCAAGCTTCCCGTGATGGACAGTTGAGATGCACCACATCAAGACCCTGACTGTAAAACTGTACACAAACAAAGAATACGTCTATAAATAAATAAATAAAAGCCAAAATGCGTCCTGTATTGGCTGGGAGAACAACATCCAGTCATTTGTAACATCCGCCTTGCTCCTCAGCTGCGGGTGCAGGAGCTGAACAAGGAGCTGCAGTCTGCCAAGGAGTCCGTCAAGACGTGCCGCGGCAGGGAGGAGGCCCTCAAGGAGGAAATGGATGAGTTGCGAGGCGACCTGCAGCGGAACCAGAAGGCCCAGGGCCGACTGCAGGGAGAGAAGGACCAGAGGGACCAGGAGATGCAGGAGCTCCGGCAGCGCATCAAGAGGCTGAGCAGTGGCCTGCAGGTACATCACCTTCTCCTCGGGGTGAGGGGGGGGGGGGGTCTCGTATGATGTGGCCTGTGAGACATTTGACATGAAACCGAGGCTCGTCTCAATTAGGGCTACACAAACGCAATGGACTTGCCTTACGCATCAACACGCCCGCACGCACCCGCACGCACCCGCACACACACACGCATGCACACACGCACACGCACGCACACACACACAGAACAGCGGAGCAGCTCTGATCTGAACTGCCGCAGAGGAAGGCCAAAGTAAACCACCATTATAAGACACAATGTTTAGTTTCCCTCTGGAAACAGTTCAGAACTAATCTCACACATTACATCATTTAGAAGAAACGTGTTATATAAATGTACAGCACTGGTTGTAACAACAGTGTAGAGCTTAACAACTTAAAGGCATGAAACCCATTTTGAATAAAAACAAATCCCGTCAAAGGCAGAATTTTCCAAGGGGAGCCGAAGCGCATTTCAGAGCTGTTTTCTTTTCTCAACGTGGGGTCTATTCATTCCTATTCATGGAGACCGTGTGCATGTCTCCGGAAGGAAGACAAGGACGCGAGCTTCAGCTTCCGTCCGGGTCAGTGTGTTCTCGCTCACCTGGCGTAGACCTCTTTGAGAGTGCAGAGCTTTATGTCGTACTGAAGACGAGGTGTACCACTTCAGAACTAAACTACTTCAAAACTAAACCCACAGAACCGGGCGGAGGTGGACAGCCGGGGGTCCACGGTGGAGAACCTCCAGCGGAAGATCAGGAGGTTGGAGGCGGAGCTGGAGAAGAGGCCTTCCTCCCCGGAGAGAAGGAGTACCACCACCACCAAGGAGGACAACAAGGTCCAAGCAGAAACCTGATGCGCCATGTTGTCCAATAGCGGCCATTTTGTCTCCGAACGCGAGCTGGGAGGGGAACTGAATATGGAACTGATTGTTGAATTCCACATTCTGATCCCCCCATCAGTTATTGTTTTAGAACTAAGATGGCAGCTAGGTGGCCATCTTGGTTCATCATCCTTTAGAATAGGCCATTGTCAATCCTTTTTGGTTGGAGAATATACACTTTATGTCCCTCTTGGAATGTGATGACATATGATGATGTAAGTCCAGCAAAAATCTAAAACCCATGCCACTTACATTGGGGAGCAACTGATCAAAATCAGGCACCAAAAAACAGTTGCAATAACTGCTACATGATGTCACTCGCTTAATAGTTTGTGTGGCAGACCCTGGTCGACCCTGGGGTTGATTTCAACTCTTTGCTCCCCCCTTGACAGACGAAGGAAGAGGTTGTGCGCTGGGAGGAGGGTAAGAAATGGCAGACGAGGATGGAGAAGGTGCGCAGCGGCCTCAAGGAGAAAGAAGGAGAGGTGGAGGCTCTCTCCAAACAGCTCTGCACTCTCAAGGAGCTCTACGCCAGGTGAGAGTCGTGAGGCTAGCGGCGGGAACACACCGAGGAAGGTAGTAGGAAGCGAGGAAGTTGAAGCTCGCGTCCTTGTCTTCGTGCCGGAGACACGCACACGGTCTCAATAAATAGACCCCAGGTTGAGGGAAAAAAAAAAAAAACTGCTCTGAAATGCGCTTCAAGTCCGCCCGCGCGCAGCGGGGAAGTGCTCATCGGTTCTGGTGGGAGCGGATTGAAGGCAGATGCCCTCTGCGCTTGAGGCTTGAGTGTTGTTTCGGGCCTAAAGACGCGCATGCAAACGGTCCTAGAGACCATCGACCAGTTGACACAGCTGCTCGCTATTGGAACAGTTTTTCGCGGCTCATGTTCCTCCCACTCCTTGTGCCTCTGTCTTCACTGTCTGCACACCAAGGCACAAAAAAAAATCTGTGGTTTGCCAGATGCTGCCAGAGTCCTCCTCACAGCACATTAGCGTGGAAGGACTCAAAATCAAAAACACGTAGCTGAACGGAACCCCCGTTTGGGATTGCCCTGTAATCAAAGTGAAGGATGCCATTCCCAGCACGGCAACGCGGGTCAAGTTTGTCATGTGTGCTTGATGAGCGCAGACTGGAGCAGGAGAACAAGGGCCTCCTGAGGAAGATGAAGGGCCGCGGCGTGACCGCCGACCAGGTGGTGGGCGTGAGGGGCATGGAGACGGAGAAGGAGCTGGAGGAGCTGAGGAGGAGGAATGGCGAGCTGGAGACCCAGATCCTCACCATCAGGTAGGATGGTGTTTGTGGTCTCATCCAAGCAGGACCACGAGAAAGAGGGAGAAATGACGGATCACATATAGTTCCCTCAAGCCGTCATGCCGTCAATAGATCAGGGGATTGTGAGATAAAGAAATGTTCAATATCTTCCTCAACGTCTTCTGGTATTTAACCTGTTGTTCATCCAGGTGAGTCTCAGTGAGATTTAACCCTCTTTTCCAAAAGCAACCTGGGAAATAAGACCGCACATGTTCAGTAGAGACAAGGACAATAAGAAAGACAATAAAACTCAGAATAATACATTAAAAGTCAAGTGCAATTACAACGATCCAGATTGTCCAGTTTTGTGCTCTGTGAAATCAACTCAAATCACCCATTGGGAATACAAGTAGTCAGTCTTAGTATTCGTCCGAGAGATGGTTGAAAGGCCAAGGGGCAGAAACCCTATAAACCCCCTCCTTACTCCCATTACACCCCCATACATCCCTTACTCTGTCCGGACTCAAGGAGAGGAAAGCCATTCAAAGGTTAAGCTGGAGGAATGTCATGAGAAACAGCGAGAATGTTAAATATCCATCAACCAGGATCATAACAGATCAATAGAAACATGTGTATATGCTCAATTGCAGAGAGGTACCACAGGAGTGCAACCGCATATAAAAGTGCGGCTCTTGCAAAAGGGAATGTAAAGAAGCAGAAAGTCACCAGGACGTCGACAGTTCATGCCTTGCAAAGCATGTGGTAGCCATATTTGATCTCGGGTCAGCTGGACAGATGTTGTTTATTGATCCGTCCATAAAACCTTCCCACTCTCAAATACTTAAAGGTGCAGTGTGTAGGATTTAGGAGGATGTAGCGGTGAGGTTAGGTGACCCCTCCTTTGCTCACCCTTCCATTTCCAAGACATAGAGGAATGTACCCCCCTAAGGTAGGTACTTCCTTTGGGTACTTCCAAAATGTCAAGTGATGAGGTTCCTTGATGGGATTCATAATTTGTAATTATTTATTTAGTCTGTGAAACTATAGGACTCTAGTGCCATTTGCCCATTCAGGGATCCTGTACAAACAACCTTGTGTGCCATGGACCACTTAGATCGCCTGGTTACATGTTGAAACCTTCCAGGAGCCAGCAGGCCCTGCCGAGGGACGCAGCTGTGGATGACCTCACCCAGAGGAACCACTACCTGGAGGAGAGACTCCACGCCATGGAGGCCCAGATGTCCAAGGAGCCGCCCTCCAGGCCTTCTGTAAGAATCCCTGTTTGCTTTCATAATGCTGCGCTGCCTCCAAAGGGGAACCGTTGTCTGTGTGGGTTGAGTGCGGGTGTTTGAGAACCTGTCAATGGTGCTGACTGGCATGCAGAGGTCAAGGAACTGCCACTGCCTAAACCACGTAGGTATACTGAGAACTGCTGGGGGAGTTATATTACGGCGTACAGTATATTTCATCCTATGTCAACAGCATTGACTTAGGATGCTGTTGCTATGCTGTTGACATAGGAGTCGTTTAGTAGTCGTTTGCTGATCTGCCACAGATGCCGCTGCTATAGAGTTAGCATACATGTGTTCATTTGCACACGTCATAAATATAATACAAATCAACAGGGCCGGATGAAACAGAAATATGCATATTCGGGTTTTAATGCATCATTCCAGATGTATTAAATCAGCCCATGAGGTGAAAATGTGAGTGCATCTATGCACTGAAACACCATGTGCATGCGTGAGGCAGTGCATGTAAAAGAAAAGAAGGCAGAGAGAGGCAGTGCATGTAAAAGGACATTACGATAAGGGCACTTTTGAGAAGACAATGGGAATAACAGACAGGCTGGGGTATGCTAGTCCACCCTTATGGTGCCAGGGTTTTGGGATGGAATAATCCACCTGACTCTGCACTACATTTGTTGTTTCCACTGCACATTAAACCGCAATTTGCAGTTGCAACCCGATTTCCAAATGTAATTGCCGCAATTTACTCTTTCCCCACTTTCGCTATTTTTTACTTTACCTAGACGTAATCCCGTGCTATAAATGAATGAAGCAAACACTGATGATTCTAAATGAGCAATCAGTGTATTGAGAAAACCAGACTATTAGGTAGCTCAAAGCTCATTCCCATGCGCACAATCTCAAGACAATCGGGTGTGCATACACAGAAAACTCTGTGGCGTTGTGTTACGCACTGTTAAAACATCCTGGGAAATCTCTGCACTCAGAGATCTATGCCTGTGGGTCACGCTGAATTAGTAACTTTTGGCAGATTATGCTTTTTAATACGGTTAATCTTTTGTCAGTGTAACTGTAAAATGTTCCTCTCCGTCGCTCTACCAACGTTTGTTCTTAGTCAACCTTGCGGCTGGGTTAGCCCAGGGCACGGGTATCATCGTGTAGGAACAGCAAGATGTGTTGGCCTGTGTCCACTCACTCACATGGCCGTCTGGATCTCCACCCAGTGGCTTGTTGACACTCAAAAAGGTGGAGAGCTGCCTTCCACACGTGGCCTTTGTGGAGTCAGCATCTGCAGTAGATTTAACTTCCTTTTCAACATGTCATCAGTGTCCCATAAGGAGGGAACCAGTTCATCATATAGATTTGTGGGACAGTGACAGAAGCAAAATGTGCCTAGATAAGTTTCACCAAGGGGTTTGGTGGTCCGCTCACTATTATATGTATGAGTTCTCTCTCTCTGTTACCCGGCTATTTAATGAGCCAATATTGCCCTCAGGGATCATTAAAGCACTTATGTCTGTCTGTCTGTCTGTCAATAAAATACACTGCAGTGGACGGCAAACTCATTTGGCACTACGTTCTTGTCTTCATTAATCTCAGCCTGCAAATAATAAGCCCACATTATGATATTTGGAACAATTTTGTGGCTTGTGTCTGCTTCTTTGATCTTGCCCTTTTTTTTCCTTTACCTTTTACCTTTTTTCTATGCTTGTTCCCATGTATATATCGCTGCTGTTCTACTTCCACGGAATACAGCTATTGTATTGCCAACATGTGAAGGAAGGGCTAACACCCACTGCATCTGTGAGGGTGAAACGCTGGCATTTTGGGAAGGGTACAGACCAAGAGATCCCAGAAACGCACAATGATGCCGTCCTTCTGCCACGAGACAGTCATCCTTTGCTGGGAGCAGAAGATTTAGTTTGGCAAGAGCATTCGTTCGCTGATCTGCCTCAAGATGCAGAAGCTGCTGCCGCTGAGCCCAGGGATGCTGACACTGATATTAACAAGGAGGAGCAGCAGCAGCAGCAGGAGGAAGTTGGTGGTGGAGGAGATGAAAGTCCAAAGGAGCAGGAGAACCTGCCTTGGTGCACCCAACTCGACGCTGGCAAACCCAACGGAGACTCCTCCGTGAGCCCCAAGTCAGCGAGCACAGAGGAGAAGGATCCGGAGGGCGAGGCTGACGGAGAAGCGGCCGACACAGGCCTCGGTCCTCCGGGGGAGATGGAATGTCGCGCAGAGGGAGACCCGGGCGCGGTGGACAAACCGGAAGAAACGAACACCGGTCAAACCCTCGCAGAGATGGAACCAGATGAAGCACCGCGCGCGGCTCAGGCAGATGCAAACCCGCAAGATGAACCAAGCTCTAACACGGTTACAGACAGTGTGAGCGGCGCCAATTTCGCAGGAAGGAGCCGCAGCCGGCCCGGGTCTGAGGTCCTTAGCCCCGGCGGCACACGTAAGAGAGAGAGCCGATCCGACAGACGCCTGAAGGTACTGCCGGGTCCCACGGTTACCTTCCCTGTGGCGGTGGTAGCTGCTGTGGTAGTGATGGAGGTGCAGTAGCTGCTACTGGAGAAGCACCGGCTTGATAGTTCCATAGTGTGTTGGTCCCCCCCCGACCCCCAAAGCCCTAACCAACCTTCAGGCCTACTTGGTTTTCTCAATTCACCTGTGATTACACCGTGGAAAACCTGCATAAATCGCTTTGCCCAGGGGCTCATGCAGCCACTGTGATTAATGTCGAGGACTGATGAATACACTTCACAGCCTGTAAAGGGTTGCTTTTAGAGTCACCAATCATCCTAGTCTGACAGTTCCACCCTCTTTGCTCCTGTTCATAATCTGAACCTCAACACTTTGATGAATTGATATGTTTATTTGTGTTCCCTTCCCTCTAGACCTCCGGGCGGGGCACAGGCACGCCCTCGCAGAAGGACCAGGACGTCCAGAAAGAAAACCTGAAGCTCTCCTCTGAAAACCTGGAGCTCCGCCTTCAGTTGGCACAAGCTAATGTTGAGCTGCCCGGGCTAAAGGTGCGCTACTCATGCTAACAGTGGGCCAGGCTAACGCCGCACAGATGGCCGGGCCAAGGGTGATCTGCCCAGGTCATCCACAACAGGGTAAAGCGGGCAGAGTACTTGCTTGGCAGATGACAGCAATGCAAATAGTGTGCGTGATTGTGTGATTCAGACATTTATTGTAGGCGTGACCTATTTTGTTCAAGTTCCACAATTGGAATTCTAATTTTCCATCTCCAATTACTTAATTAAGGGCACATTCAGGAATCAAACCCAAACCGCCTTGGGTATGAAATGTGTTTGTCATCAAAGAAAATTTGCTTACTTTGAAGTATGCTACTCAGTTAAGGCAGTCTACTCTGGCTCATAAACATGAAATCCAGAGAAACAAGCTCTCATATTTCACCAGTTCACACGTTAATAATAAAATATGTTAAGTGAATACATATTGGTGACTTCAGAAAACACAGAAGAAATAACCATTGTTAAATGACAAAAAAAAAACATTGTACAGGATATTATCAATGGAAACATCATGTGCATTTTCATGGTCCTTCTGTTTTGGCAGCGAGAAGTTGCAGACCTCAAAGAGTTGTGCCGGATCATGAAGAAGGAAAAGGCCGACGCAGAGAAGAAGTTGTCCCACCTTCGTGGCGTAGGTCCCCGTCCAGACAAACGTTGAAACCATCCCGCTGACATGAAACAATGCGATGTATGGGGCGTATACAGTCAGTACGGTGTACCTCCACTCATAATGTGACTGTTCTGCGTTCATATTTCTTTACACTTGTAGGACTCCTGGTGTGCGTGCAGAGTTCATTTTCTATTTTCTAGTGTAGCTCTATCGCATATCCACACACTCACAACATTCTTATTTCCTTGGAGTTATGTTACCGCGCTGTCATTCTGCTGCTCTGATGTGCACCATGCCTGTCTGGGAGTAACACCATCATTCTGATCTTGGAACCGGCTGTGACCGTGTCACATCAATCTCGGCGCTCTTCACGGACGAGATCTAAACAAGGAGACTATGTTTCACCAAACGGGTTTGTGGGTTTGTTTGTGTCGGAGCAGGTGGGCGGCAGCGGCAAGACGGTGGGTGACCTGGAGCGGACCGTGGGGCTGATGAGGAAGGTCGTGGAGCGGGTGCAGAAGGAGAACGACGCCCTCAAGAGAACCGCCGCCAGCGCGGCCGACCCGGACGCGCTGGCGGCCCTGCAGCAGCGGCACGAGACGCTCAAGGTGTCAGCGAGCCCCGCCGACGCGTTTCGTAGTCACATTTTATGTACGAAGTGTCTTTTCAACGACGACCGTCAAATGTTTGCACCTAACCTAACCTCCAGCCTGGTTATCCTCTGCTCCCCCGAAAGGCTGACTATGAGAAGGTGAAGCAGGAGGCTGAAGAGCAGCTGAGTGCCAGACTCGAATCCAAAACCAGAGGGATGGAAAAAATAGTGACGGAAAACGAACGGTTACGAAGAGAGGTTAAAAGGGTAATTTTTGTGTGTGAGTGAGTGAGAGTGAGAGTGAGAGTGAGAGAGACAAGCAAGCTTCTCCCATTAAAGTAAATTTGTTTGCAACTCAAGACACAAAACTCATGTATCGCATCCTCTTTCCTGTTTGGACAGGAAAAGGAGGCGACGGAAAGGCTGAGAGTGACCAAGAGCGGCCTGGAAGTGAGCAACGAGAAGCTTGAGGCGGAGCTGGAGGAGACCAAGCGCAGGCTTCACGCCGCTCTGTCAAGAGCCATCCCGGAAGGTGCAGACAGCAAGGCCTGGAAGGCCTCTGTGGTGACGAGGTCAGCCGCTGTTCCTTCACCAGTGTATTCAATCAACAGCTCTGTTTTCCTTTTTTCAAAAGACAAGAGCTTTTTTGGCAATGGGGTTCATCCTGAAATGTTTTTGTCTTAATCGTAATATGGAATCCTCAAATATTGCTGCAACTGATCAGTTGGATCTTACTTTAGACTGCCATAATAGCGGCGTATTCAAAGGAAAGCAGATAATTTAGTTGTTTTGCTGTAAAGGCCTCGAGCCAGAATCTCTGTGGCCACAAGCCCCACTTTCCATCATCCTTCAACCCCCATGCATATCCAGTTATTAGAATGCGATCTTCCTCTGTGATCTGGCCGTTTTCCAGAATGTATGAGAACAAGATGAAAGAGCTGGAGAGGGAAGGAGAGAAGGAGCGGGCCGAGCGGGCAGAGCTCAAGAGGAAACTGAAGGAGGCCGTCGAGCGGGAGGAGAAGGCCCTGCGCTCCATCCACAAACTGGAAGATCAGGTGCGCGGCGTCCCCATTTAAACCCATCGCTCCATTATACTTTGATCCATTATACACTGTGACATGTGCCGCACACCTGGGTGACAAATGCCCCCCTTAGGCCTATAAGGAATAAAAAAAATTATGAAAACAAACCCACCTTTCAGGTGACGCAAGATGCATGGCTGGCATGGCATAGATTCACCTGTCAGTGGTTTTAATCAACAGCACGTCAACGAGGAGCGTCTGGGGTAACGGCATATTTTCATCGGCATAATCTTTCATTAGGTGAAAAGTGGCGTGACAGCAGACGGAAATGCCACCGAAGATGTGGAGGCGCTAAGGTTTGTTACCGAGTATACCGAGGAGGATGATGATGAGTTCATCTGAGGTGCCGTCAACGCGTGATACTGGAGATGTTCCCGCTGAAGACGCGGTACTCTGTGTGTGTGTGTGTGTGTGTGTGTGTGTGTGTGTGTGTGTGTGTGTGTGTGTTGGATCCCCAGGCGGGCCAATGAGGAGCTGGATCAGGAGCGCTGCGCGCTGAGGCAGAAGCTGCAGGAGCTCCGGGAAGGATCCGGACAAACGTCCACGCTGCCAGGTGAGGGCCCTTAACGCGAGCAGCGTCTCGTTCTGTCCAAGTGAACTCGTGTCGGTGGGCCCCAAGGCGTTTCCCCGCAGGGTGAAACCTCTCATTGTGTTTTTCAAAGTATGTGTGATAACGACAAATGGCCCATTGTTTAAACTGCACCACATTTTTTTTATTTTCCGACGGCACAAATCAGCCAAATGGGTGTTTCTAGGTTTGATGTCCCCAGTCTACCCGAACGCATGCCGTGAACCCTACCTGCTCTTAAATAAATAAATTAACATCCCTGTCACACACGTTTACACTTGTAGTTTAACTTGAATGTTTAGGCTACTCCGTGATGCAAAACGTTGTTTTGATGTTTGTTGCTATAGGCTCCGCTGAGCTGAGGAACCTCCTGAAAGCCTCTGAGACGGAGAAGAAACGTTTACAAGTGGAGGTCAAGAAGCTGAGGAAAGACCTGGAGAACTTTGACCCCATGTTTTTCGAGGAGATCGAAGACCTGAAGTTTAACTACAACGTGGAGGTGAAGAAGAACATTCTGCTGGAGGAAGAGCTGAGGAAGGTTTGCGGTCAGTTTGGCGTGCCAGCTAATATTCCCAGCGTGTCCATCAGCTAAGCCACGAGGGCTGAAGAGTAACCCAACACTGTATCAAACACCAATAACGGAAACCGAGATAACCTGTTTTACTGAACATGGTCATGTTCCAGGGGTTTGATTTCCCTTTAAAATAACTGTAAATGATATCATCTGTAAATGAGTTGGTTTTGGCACAAAGCCTAATGTTGTACATAAAAAGATATTCCTGATTTAAAAAAAACAGCATGATGGATCTGTTTCATACAGTCCACAACTATGTTGTTTAGAAAGGGAACTAATACATCCTTTATTATGAACAAAGTTACTGGTAATGTAGCAGGTTTTCTTATTCTTGTCATATTTTTTATACACCCCAGTGAGATCACTGCCAATAAAAGAAAATACATGTCATGTTTGGATTTTATAGAGCACGTGAAACAACACATGGTTCATATTTACATAATTGTTCCAAGTATTAAATCCAAAAAAAAAAAAAAAAAAAAAAGCTGGAAACGATTGTGGCTAGTGTCTCCGCTTCTCTACTGATTGAGGTCATTCAATGCAGTGCAATAGCGCCCCCCGGTGGTCCGAGAGGACACTGACTTATTATAATTGAGATCATTAATATGATCTCAATTATGGGGGGGGGGGATAATTAAGGGGGTCAAACTTCATGCCATATATATATATATGTGGCATAACATTTGACCCCCTGCCATTGTTTCCAGCCTCTTAATCTTAGATTGCATTTTATTTGTTACTTCTGTCTGATAACAACATGGATATGTTCATAGCCCAGGTATCGCCCTGTCAAACGATCTGTGTGGGATTATGAAGGTACTTCTTATTGGGACAAAGCTTTCACGTGGCATTATCGCCAGCGTCAAGCAGCTATGGCGTCAGCTGTAGAGAGTTTGGCTGTCACATGGACTGTGGTGAGGGAAAGTGTAGCGTCTAGGGGCGGACCCTGAGGGACCAGGGGGGGGGGGGGGGGGGGGGGGTCTACGTGTCGAGACGGAGGTCCTGCAGCCGGCTGAAGCGCAGTCCGTCCAGCTGGGAGAGCGAGGCGAACAAATCCCTGCTGGGGAGGCGGTAGTCCTGGTCGGCGGTCCAGTCCACGTGGACCTCCACGGGCCTGGAGCTGAAGGCGCAGTCCCCGTCCGGCCACCCCAGACCCAGGTGGTGGCGGTGGATCTGCACGCACGCGCACACGCACACACACACACACACACACACACAAGCATGAGCACGCACACACACACACACACACACACACACACACACACACACACACACACACACACACACACACACACACACACACACACACACACACACACAGGCCCAAATGAGAGGTCATGTCATCTGTGAATAGGTCAAATAAACCTAAATCAAACACAAAACTAGTACTAAAGAACGTACAAAACACACTACATGTTATTAATTGTCCTATTGATGACGACCATGTTGGAGGACAATGTGTTCGCAGAACGCTGAAACTCAATTTAAAACCCGGTCAATACTTGTGAGCAGGAGAAAAGACGGGCCACCCGTGGGTCCAGGGGGGCGGGGGGGGGGCGGGGCCTCACCTTGACCAGGGCGCCGTTGCTACAGTGCCACACGATGCCCTCCACCCGGCCCTCGCGGCTCTCCCGGAACCAGGCGCTCAGGCCCTGGAGGTCGAGCGGCGGCGGGGGGCCTGCGACCCTCACGCTGCCATGGGACACCAGGGCGTGCAGGGGCTGCTTCTTGGTCCCCATCCCTGGCGGCGGGGGGGGGGCGGATGAGTAACGTGTTAGCCTCGCGTTAGCCTCGCGTTAGCCCTTCGGGGTTAACTCCCCAAGTGTCAAGTGCGCGTGATGTGGAGCAGGTCAGTGTGTTGGTCAGTGGGAGGCCCTCCCCGCGCCGACGGAGGGGAGGAATGCGGTGATTAACGCCACAGACAGACGGCGGCCACCGGACATAAAAGCCTGATGACTGTGGAAAGGAGTCTTTGAAACTGTCTGCTGTGTGTGTGTGTGCGTATGACGTGGCTGCATGTGGCCGTGTCGCCTGAAGACGAGAGCTTAGGCTCAATCTCAATTCTCTATCTTACCCCTTCCCATTGGTTTTGCGCGTTCACGTGAGACGAAGGGCTATCTCAATTCTCATTTCGATCGAGGGGTAGGGCCAAGGGGAAGGGGTAGACACCCCTTGAAACCAAGTAAGATCGGGAGCTTACTTGAAACCAAGGGGTACCCATTACAATGCGCAACCGGCAACAATCGCGGCCAGATCTCCACGAGAGTCCCATAAATGTAAGTATTTTCGGCTGAAATAATTGATTTAAAATTTACGACAGTATTGTTTTGTGCTCTAAACAGTCCTGTACCTATATATTTGCAACCATGTTCTTAATCGAAACTTTTTTGAAAATCGATATGCGAACGCTACATTGCTGAGTGCACAACTACACATTTCTCTGACTAGCAATGAACTCCATGCATGTCTAGTTTACTAAACACAATTAGCAGCGAATTCCGTTTGATATCAGTGTAGACAACTAGAGACAAATCGATACGTGCTTTACATATATCGTCCTTTTTCACACAGGAACGCCGGAGGAAACCCGGCAGCTGATACGTTTTCGGCACGAAAACGTGCAGAAATTTCTGAAATCAAAATACGCTTCAAAGCAAATGTGGGAGTGAGTCATGCATGCGTTCAATGTTGTAGCCATTCATAATTGTAAATAAAAGACCTGAAAGAACATGAAATTCAGTGTGTATAAAAAATATTTTGTCAATATTTTGTCGTCAATGTATGATGACGTAACCGTAACGAGTGTTGTCTCAATTCATAGGGGCATGTTCTTACCCCTAGCCCTTAACACTCTGTTTCAAGGGCCAAGACGTAGGGGAAGGGGAAGGGGTAAGATAGAGAATTGAGATTGGGCCTTAGTCTTCCCTGGCATTTAATTAATTGGACTCTGGCAAGCTGAAAGCCCAAATACATGACAAGACTTTCCGAAAACAGAAAGCCTTTAGTGTTTTTTAACTTAAAAAAAAAAAGGAACATCTAAGTTGTGGTGAATGGAGAACTGCGTTTGCCCAAATAACACACACATCGTCGACGGGAAAGCCATTCAGTGACGACCTGTTTGCACAGCTCTGAGAAGGAGGCAGAAGCGAAACACTGCAATGTGACAGGAAACAGCAGGCCTACACTAAACACTGTGCTACTGCAACAGTCAACCAACACACCAATGTGGAGGAGTATGCTGCATCTGTGATGGACTACATTCAGTCGTGCATTGAGGGAGTTACAGTCACAAAGACAATCATCACCCGGGCAAATCAGAAACCTTGGATGACTAAGGACGTGCTTACGAGACTGAGGGAGCGCAATGCTGCGTTCAAAATTGGTGATGAGACGGCACTCAGATCAGCGAGGCCCCACCTGAACCGTGCCATCAGGGTAGCAAAGCGAGCCCATAGTCAGAAGATCCAAGGCTTCTTCCAGGACCCCAGCAACACCAGACGACTGTGGGAGGGCATCCAGACTGTCTCTGACTACAAAGTCACACCCACAACCTGCCAGGATGACATCAGCTTCCTAAACGAGCTCAATAACTTATTCGGAAGGTTTGAAGCACTGAACAACAACCCTGAAAGAAAAGCCACCCCCATCCTGATAAACAGACACTCAGGCTCGAAACCACTGATGTGCGGAGAGCACTGAGGAAGGTCAACGCACGGAAAGCTGCAGGCCCTGACAATATTCCAGGACGGCTGATCAAGGAATGTGCAGACCAGCTGGCCCACGTGCTCATAGACATCTTTAAGATCTCACTGAACCAGGCCGTCGTCCCCCCCTTGTTTCAAGTCAGCCACAATAATTCCAGTGCCCAAGACATCTGCCATCACATGCCTTAACGACTTTCGCCCCGTCGCACTCACATCCACCAACATGAAGTGCTTCGAGAGGATTGTCAAGGACCACATCATCTTCTTACTCCCCCCCATCATTCGACCCGGCCCAGTTTGCATACCGGCCCAACCGCTCCACTGAGGATGTCATCTCCTCTGCTCTCCATCTGAGCCTAGAGCACCTGGAGGAGAAGAACACCCACATACGGATGCTGTTCCTGGATTTCAGCTCAGCATTCAATACGATCATCCCCAAGGACTTGGTATGCAAATTGGAGCCCCTGGGCTTCAATACCCCCCTGTGTAACTGGTTGCTGGACTTTCTTACCGACAGAACCCAGTCTGTCCGCGTGGGCAACAACACCTCCAGTATCAACTCCCTGAACACCGGCTCCCCCCAGGGCTGCGTTCTGAGCCCCCTCCTGTTCACCCTGATGATCCACGACTGTCGTCCAAGGTACAACAGCAACCACATCCTGAAGTACGTGGACGACACAACAGTTGTGGGCCTCATTCAGGACAATAACGAACTTACAGGAAGCTTACAGGAAGGAGGTGCGACACTTGGTGGACTGGTGCAAGGTGAACAACCTGGCCCTGAACGTTGATAAAACAAAGGAGATCATCGTGGACTTCAGGAGATCCAGACCCAGCCACACGCCCCTCCTCATCAACGGCACAGCTGTGGAAGTTGTGAGAAGCACCAAGTTCCTGGGGGTGCACATCTCTGACAACCTCAGCTGGTCACTCCACACCTCCTCCCTGGCGAAGAAGGCACAGCAGCGCCTGCACTTCCTGCGGCGACTGAGGAGAGCCTCCCTCCCCCCTCCCATCCTCACCACCTTCTATAAAGGGAACATCAAGAGCCTGCTGACCAGCTGCATCTCCGTCTGGTCTGGGAGCTGCAGAGCAAATGACTGGAAGCCTTTGCAGAGAGTGGCGAGGACAGCGGAGAAGATCATCGGGATCCCGCTCCCCCCCATCCGAGACATAGCAGACAGCCGCTGCTTGTCCAGAGCCCACAGGATCCTCTCTGACCCCACCCACCCCCACCAAGGACTGTTCTCCCGGCTGGTGTCTGGCAGAAGGTTCCGCAGCATTCGCTGCAGAACAGCCAGACTCAGCAAAAGTTTCTTCCCCCTAGCCTTCAAACTGCTCAATGCAAAATAACCCCCCCACCCATTTCAGTGCAATACTTTCAATACTTTCAGTGCAATACTTCCCTATCGGTGTGTGAAATAAACTCCACCCTGCTGCTAAAATGTTCACAATACTATTCTCATGCCTGCACTGTCACTTTTTCTAGTATTATCTGTAATTTATATCCAGTTCCTTTGCACTTTATTAATATATTACAGTGATCTTAGTTTTATATTTTTATTTCTGTATTTTTTTTTATAGATCTATTTATACATCTGCTTATTCTCTGTGTCTGCCGGAAACCATAGCAACGACATTTCGCTGCCAAAAATCACTCTGTGTTTCTTGTGCAACCACAATAAAGAGCAAGTTGAGTTGAGTTACTGGCAGGTGACTTTGGGGAAATCCGTTTTAAAGGCAGCGCAAACATGAGCCACGCGAACGGCCCAGTACGATGAGGCTGGTTGAGGACGTTTGATTACATGTGACATCACACTCAGAATTAACTGATGCACCAATGCCAATCAGTCGAAGCATTTATCACACCGTGGCGGTGTTTACGAGTGGAAACCGGAAAAGCGATCTCCAGCGGATGTAGTTTGCGGACCAATCACAGCCAAAGCCGCTGCGTTGGGGTTGCGTCGTCTCGACGCGCGTCTAGGATTTTTGGGAGGTGCACGTCAAGGACGTAAACTGTCCGCAACCCCCCACCAGCGTTGCATCGACGCGGAAGCATAAACGAAGCATAACCCAGCCTTTAGTAGGCGGGAGACATTCAGAATTCATTGCCGGCAAGAGGGAACAGAACGCAGTTCAACTGAGTTGTGCGACTGTGTGAACAAGTGACCTCGCGTAGCTCGGCTGGCCAGGTGGCGTGAGTGGGAGGGGCTTTGGGATTGTCGATGGTAAGATTTAAACAAACAGAGACGCATGGGATGTGATTGATTATTGTTATTATTGATAACATTATTGAAATCGTCATTGATAAGCATTTGACTACAGATATGTCTAGGTCACCTCTAATCGACCGGCTAGTTGAAACGTTACATACTGCAAATGTAAAGGCTGAGTTATGCTTAAGTTATGCTTCCGTGTTGACGCAACGCTAGGGGGCTTACGGACCCATTACGTCCTTGCGGACCCCCCTTGCGTCCACCACAAGGGCCTGACGTGCACCTCCCAAAAATCCTAGACGTGCATCGAGGTGACGCAACACCAACGCAGCGGCATTGGCTGTGATTGGTCCGCTAACTACATCCGCTGGAGATCGCTTTTCCTGTTTCCACTCGTAAACACCGCCACGGTGTGATAAATGCTTCGACTGATTGGCGACAACATATATACAGTACGGTATATAACTTTTGCCTTCATGTCTGCAAACTTTTTTTTTTTTTTTTACTCGCTAGTAATCCGTATGTAATGACCAGAATGGTCATTCTGGGTTTGATTCTGGTCCCTCCCTATTCTGGTGTGGCATCAAATTGCATTTCGACACGTAAACCCCACGCAGAACCATCACGGTCTCATGAATGCGTCCGAGCGACTACGTGATCACTACGCGGAACCATAACCGACGCTTAAGGGTGAAACCCCATCACCAGTACAGCCATCCAGCAGAGGAAGCTTCCGGAGCTCCTCAGAACACACCATGGGCCGCGCCCCCCCCCCCCACTGGCGCCACCGCTCACCGTACGGGTTCCCGTTGACGTTGGTGCCGATCAGCTCCAGCGTCTGCCCCAAGAGGTCGGCGAGGGGTGCCAGGGTCAGCTCCAGCAGGTGGGGGCTCTGGCCGCCGGGCCGCAGCACCAGGGCCACGCCGGCCTCGTGGTCCACCGCGGAGGAGTGCCAGCAGTACTGCTTGTTGTCCGGCCGCACCGGAACCCAGCCTGCGCGTTGCGAAAATGAGGAGCGTGAGCCCGGTGTACGTCGTGCGGTCCCCTCTGAGGGCCGCCTGGATCCTCTCCAACTTGGCCAGGCGCATGAGAAGCATCACGGCATTGTATTCCTGATTGACCCTTTTATAGCAGTTACTGGTTCGGTGTCCAAAGCTACATATATCCAGACCTGCCAACCTTGAAGACATTTTAGGAGTACACACATGCCGCGCCCCCCCCCCCCCCCCCCCAACATCCCCCGGATCCCCCCTCGCACGCACCCGACAGCCCACCGCCAACGTACGCTCCACCGCACCGGTGAGACACCCAACTGTTAGGTATCTATCGGGTGCGCGCGGGGGGGGGGCCCGGGGGAAGTTGGGGGCATGTGTGTACTCAAATGTCTTCAAGGTTTGCAGGTCTGCGATATCATGAAGGAGCAGGTAGGGGTTAGGGCACTTTGCTCCAGGATGCCTACATACAGGTAGCCTGTGGTGGGGGGGGGACATTGGGGCTGGAGCCCATCCCATGGCGGTTGAGAGTCATGCCAGCCATTGTAAAGTGCATTGTCCCGCCTGCCAGAACGAATGATCAAGAATCCTCACGACTTGAAGAACATATTTCACTCGAGTAAAACACCCAAACCACCAGACTATCCATCGCTCTACTGAGAAGCAGCCGGGGGAAAACCTGGAATATGTCCGTGGTCGTCAGGGACCGGCTGTCCCTCGTGGTGTTTGACACCGTGAGCCGGGATCCAGGCCTCCGGTACAGCCCTGAAGTCCTCCTCTACCTTCCATGTGAAACCTGCACGGCCACAATCACACACAAACAGCCCGGCGCAATCATACGTCAGCCCCATTTAGTCGTAAGAAATTTGATTTGGCATTACAAACGGCGTTACATTTTTACATGACATTTCCATCACGTTGCAATGCCAGGAATTGCTGAAATGATGTCGGTGCCTCGCACCGCTCACAGTGAGACATTGCATCACCGTGACCATCGGAGGAAAGTCATCTGGCTTTCATTTTAGATGAATCAAATTGCAGTGAATCCACCATGCCATGGAGACATCCTCTTATAAACATCAACTATAGTGTCTGTTCTTGTTTAGACTCGGCCTTCTCCCTAAACCAACCTCAACTCCATAGAGTTTTCAGTTTTTTTTTGGTGGTATGAAGATTTGGGATTCATCTTGTGTCGTTTCATGCAGCCAAATTCTTCGCCGTCATCAGTACTGCTCCACAGAAATGCTCATATTACTGCAGAAGCACACTAATGAGGACACATCATGCTTCAAGAGCCAGTGAACCCAATACCATGTCTTATCGTGAACATTGTAATATGTGCCATTTTGTCACTGTTACTTTTGTCAGTTGCCAGTCTCCCCAAAACACTATGTGAATGTTCCATTCTGCCTCGAATGCCATGGGTTAAGCATCTTGGACACTTACAGTGTAACCCCACGATGTTTGTGACAGGACTAAAATAAAGTATTGTAAAGCTGCCATGGGTCATAACACAACCCTCCTCCTCCCTGGAACTCCTAAAAAGCATTATATAAAGCATTATATAAAATCTATAGTGTTTGAATTCCAGCTGAAACAGTGGGTCCACACACACACACACACTGTAAAAGTGTTGTTTGAGTGAGAGAACAGGTAAAATACCTTTTGAACCTTTGTGAGAACGTTGATATTGTTTGAAGCTCTTGTCGGCTAGTTTGGTGGGCTTTCGATCCAGTCGGGCCCAGAGGTATGGTTGCCCTGTAAAAGTCCATGGAGCAACAACATTGATTATTTGCTGTTGGAAAATAATGTGAGATCAACACGTTGTCATGTTGAGTACACCAAGATTAGGCCCTGGATGTCAGAAAACAGCATATTACAGAAGCATACTGGACTACAAGTCATTACGTTATCCAAACGTTCTAGGGTTGTAAAGCCGATCTTTACCTTCATAACAAGTCACATAGCAGCAAGTGCCATCCAGTTTTTCTGTGGCCACCGCACTCTCCACGTCGGACTCTAAGGCCAACGGGTTAAGATGTTCAGTTGCAATCACCTGAAACGGCTACAGAGAGAACACGTAAGGAGATGGGTACCGAAGATAATGAATGGGGATTCACTCATCCCCTTCCATATCTCGCCCTGTAGGGAGGGAGGGTGGGAGAGTGAGTGAGTGAGTATCCCAATAACAGAGCCCACATAGGAAAAAGAGGAGATAATCCCATGAAGAAATACATGACAGTGAAAGCAACGGTTTCACCGGCACTGGCAGTTTAGGGAGGTAATATTATAATATTAACACGGTCCGGGTGCTTTTGTAAAACCAAATAGCTGTTTGCTTGTAAAATGGGAATCATTCGTTTCAAAGATAAGCACAGACCTGGCCAAGACGTTTTCTGGACGGTTCCTCTTTTACTTCCGTCAAAAATAAACACGGTACTTTTTGTTGAACTGAATTGAGGCGTCGCATGTCTTATTTATTTTTTTATTTTAGTCAGAGGACTGCTGAATTGTGATGCTTCCCACAGAAATGTATGCTTACGTTAGCATCATTTGCTCCATGCGCTTGCTAGTTTCTACTTTCAATTGAGTCATCTGCGCATGCGTCGGAATTATGGGTATCGTAGTTCTAGGGACATATATATATATATTAATATTTTTTATTTATTTTATTTATTTATTTTTGAATAAATAATAATAATACACGACTTCTCAAGAAATGGTTTTATTTGTTTTATTTTATAAAGCAATGTGGAATCATTTGATGATACACTTTTAATTGAACCACGTCTATCTTTCTCTAAAAAAAAAAAACCGTTTACACAAACACACACAAACAACGCACACATATGAAACACATCCACTCAACACTGTACAGAAACCGCTGTTAAAGGTGACCGCTCAACCTACACAGCGTTGGTGTTGGTATCTGATTGGTTGAGGCAGACTGTGACGTCTTTGTGGTTCTCCGCGGTCAGCTGGGTGCAGAGGTCCGCGTCACCGTCCGCATCACACTGCTTACACATCTCCGTCTCCACCTTTTCCCTGGGCTGCTGGGCGCGGGACCACGGCGGAAGCAAGCACCTTGCCCTTCAGGTACCAAAACAAACGACCAACGGACCAATGAAACGGGTTGTTCAATCACAGCACGTCCATCTTTGGGGGTGATGTGGGCGATGTCATTTTCAGTTCATTCCATTTTTTCATGCTTCCATTTGACTACATCCGACATTTTTCACACACTTCCAATCTTATATGTTTTGTGTGGGTTGCCAGTGATATATGGTGATATGGTGATATACGATATTTCCTGATTCTACTCACAGTTTGCAGTACCAGTAAGCAGCGGCAATAGTGAGCGGGACAACAATAAGTCCCACCACAATAAGAGCCACCAGGAGAGCTGGGAAAGGAAAGCCACAATACAGAAGCTCTGATGAACATCTGACACTACAACCCCCAACCCCCTCCCACACCCAGAATCCAACAACAAATAACAAACTTCTTTCATCTTGGTATGCTGACAGGGACCGTTCCAAGGTTGCATATCTATATTTATGTCTTTCTAAATTCAATCACTTTGTCGCAAATTGATTTAATTTGTTTTTTCTTTCCACTGTAAGTAGCAATGGCTATTGCCTTAGAAACTACAAAATGGGAAATATAGAGTTGAAGGGTGATTTTGCTAATGTATGGATTAGTCTATAGATTGATTATAGATTAGATTAGATCAGAAGTTGGAGACATATTCAACTAAATACATGATGAAGACATCTGGCAGCTAGAATATGTTGTCCTCACAGCTTTGTTTCTCTTGATCTCTGTTGCGACACACAACAATATGCAAGGTTTGATTTTACTATAAACTAGTTAACATTTGAGTTTAGTGCGACAGGGTAAAACTGGTTAAACACTGTGCGGGGGAGACAGAAAGTATCTCACCCATACAAACATACAAATATAAAAGTAAGGAAATGACAATACTAAGAACATTGAATACTAAGAACAGTGCGGTCCCAATGTGTGGCTTGCTGAGCAAATATGTACGCCATTAAACCATCAAACCAACCCAAGATGAAACAAAACTAAGATAAAACCTCCTTGGATACCAAATAACTGGTATGTTGGAAAGCTGCGTGAGGTTTCATTTTTCTCTTTGTTGTTGTTGTTTGTGTGTGTGTGTGTGTGTGTATGTGTGTGTGTGTTGTGGCAACCCGGCAACAACAAACACAATACCTCCAATACCTCCAATAGGCGGCACTTCAACATAGGACCTATTTGAAGACTCTTTTGTGGTGTTGGTGTTGGAGGTGGAGGAGGAGGCGGTGGTGGTGGTGGTGGTGGTGGTGGTGGTGGTGGTGGTGGTAGAGTAGGGGTGGAGAGTGAGGCTAGATAAGCTGGGGGCCAACACAGTCGTAGCAGGGTTGGAGTTCAACTTCCCGCTGGAGGTCTTGCGAGGGGCAGCAGGAGAAACCGACGTGGCCTGGGAGGAGGTGGAGGAGGTGCTGGCCATAGTGAGAGAGGAGGAGGTGGAGGAGGAAGGAGGGGTTGCTGTAGTCAACGGCTTGGAGGGCACAGGGATGGCCATTGTGGTCTGTACATCTGTGTTTGAAAAAAAAACAAACGTATTTACACACACACACAGAATGAGAGAGAGAGAGAGAGAGAGAGAGAGAGAGAGAGAGAGAACTATACCTTCTGCTTTGAAGCAGAAAGCAACAAAGAGCTTGTTGGCGTCGACATTCCAAAAGGCCAACCCTACTCGGCCATTCCCACATTTTGAGTCTGCTGTTCGGCGCGGGACGACTGCCTTTGGGCCCTCTATCCATCCATACCTGTTCACGGAATAGCAACATAGCAGCTTAGTATGATTATGTTTGCTTTGTCAATGAACTGCATGTGATAGTGGTCCAAAATACATAAAATGCAATGAATGAATAAAGGCTGTATATAGAGTGACAGTGACGAAACTACCAGGGTGGCATGGGGTGGCAGCCGCCACCCCTGAAGGGGGGGGGGGGTCTGAAGGGGTCTGCCACCCCACCTGCCACCCCAGTCAAAAAATACCAACTGATGATTCATTGGATAATTATTATTAATATCGTTTTAAGATCAAAACAAATTCAAAACAATCCGAAATCGGTGTCAAACTGCAGAATGTCAAATTTGAAAAAGAAACTCGTTGATGCAGAGTGATGCAAATATATAACATTTAGTCATTAGAGACGCTGACGTAAAGGGGCCTGCACGTCTTCATGCTACTGTGGGCTACGGTGTTTTCGTCTTCATTATCTTTATCGTGTTGTGTGACCGCAAGTGCCACGATAGCAAATTGAGGAGGTTGCTACTTTCACTTCCTATCGGTGTCCTCTAGAGATGATTCGTCGTACTTGCACTTTTCCATTCCCGCCTGCCGCGCCACCTCCAGCTGCTGCTCTGTCGCCATGGCGGCGTTCCCCCGGCGACAAGCGTCACCCGCCGTGGCGGCGGTGAAGATATAGTCACCGTCTTCGGGGATCATAAAGACCCCCGCGACCCGCGCGCTGCTGGTGAAGGCTGTCCTCATGCACAATGTCACATCATTGGGTGGAGAAAGAAAAAAAAATCTAACTTAAAAAACTACAATCAATGAAATAAACATTTATTTCATGCGTATATGTATGTATAATATATGAAACATATATGCGTTTTTTTCTCTCGATAATTCGTCGGTTCCTATTTATAAGCCTAACAAATTACAGCAACATGCAATATGTCAATGAACATCAATTACAAGCAATTTGCAGGCGGCCTTTGATTTGCACCGTTCTTTTTTCCTCAAGCTTACTTTTTACTCTACATTATTGCACATGTTTCCTACAACACAAAAAAATGAATGCGCCAAAAGAAAAATAAAGAAAAATTTGCACATAGTTGCAGATTGCCAGACATAAAGTAAAACAAAATTAATAATACAAATATAATAGGACTACTTTTCCATCTAGACCTATTATCATTTAATGAAAACATTGTGCATCACCCCCAACATTTTATTAAAAAAGTTTTACAAACCGTTTCCTCATCCAATATCCATAACCTGGCACCCACACCCACAAAAGAGACCTGAAAACATACCTTTTGATTGCCCTGGATCAAAAGCCTCAGCATGGAGGCACAGCGAGAGGAGAATCGCTGGAGAGTAAAACCAACATTTTGCCATGACTCCAGATGAACCGCACACATAACCGACGCAAAGCCACTGAGAGGCGCGATAAAATAAATCAAGAGCGGACGACGATGAATGGGATGGGTGTGTTGAGAGGAAGGAGGAAGCGGAGGTCAAATCTGCTTGATGCCCCTCTATCAGAGCACACTTGCCGGAGGCAGGGGCCGTCGTAAATCCCAACAGCAAATGTCACTGGGAGGTCGCGTCAGTTTGGCCACACGAGGAAACATACATATTTCACCCCTAAATTCTACCAGTGATGAACGAGTGAGGATTTCCTGTGCTCTAGGAACCCAAGATTGCGGCCCAAGAACAATTCAAAAGGCTTTTTTTAAAGCCAAAATTCTAAGATCATGTCTCTTATCTTTGATCAATGGGACACCAATCAGGCCGTTCATAGAGGTCCCTTCCCACACTGTCCCTATGAGTTGAATTCTGCATCACTGTGTGATACTCACAAAATATGTGTATTTGTTTAAATGTTATGCTTTGGAGATGTATCTTATTTTGGTCTGATTCAATGTGAGTGCAATACCATAATGCGCCAGCAGGTGGCTTTTCACAATGTAACGTGAGTCCGGGACGTGAAGTTCATAATCCAAGTGAATGGAAGAAGCCCATGCAAAAGCAAAACCAACAGCCAATTCACAATGAGCGCCAATACAGTCAAAATAGGACACAAGCAAAACGTGGAAAACCCTATGGATGTCCAAGCTGTGTGGAACAAGACAGACAAGACTGTAAACATTGTTTCATTTGTGGAGAGGAAGGACACCGGGCAGCAGGCTGTCTACAACGGACAAAGAGACAGGGAAACTTCAACCGGCCACTGGAGGGGGACTTCTAGTGACCGAGTTAGCAAGTAAGTCCCAACCGGTGAGTGAGGCCAAAAATAACCAAACACACCCCTCCTCACCCTTAACCCCTGTTACGACAAGCACACAGAGCCACCACGCCCAAGTAGCTGAGGGCCCTCCTCAACTACCACGTGTAGCTAAAGCTAGAGCTGTTGCTAGCCTTATTGGGAAAAGGCCCTAGTACAGAGCTATCTAAATGGCTTGGCAGTCACCTCATTACTCGACTCGGGGTCACAAGGCAGTATAGTCAGCCGTGCCTGGAAAAACGAATACTTACCTGACCTCAGCATTCACACAGTTTCTGAGATCTTAGGGGAGGAGGAACTGAGGGTCATTGCAGCAAATGGTGGTCTCATTCCATATGACGGGTGGGTAGCTATTACAGTAAACTTGCCAGGGAATTTGGACCCCAATCTGTCCATTAGTGTCCCATTCCTCATCAGCAGTTACCCCATGGATAGACCCTTGATTGGCTTTAATATCTTGGAAGTGTTAATTTGTGCCCAACCAGAGAAGCTAATGCCAGTACTTGTTAGCCTCCTTAGCAATGCCATATCTGTCCCCAGCGAAACTGCTGAAGCGCTCGTCAGCTTTGTTCAGACTTCAAAGTTAGTCATGCAGCAGGGACGCGTGAGAACAGGGGCCAAGGACATCATACTCCCAGCTGGTCAAGTGTCATGGGTGAAGTGCCGGGTTCCGTCAAACATGGATGCCTCTACCAGATTGGTGTTGTTCGAAGCAGATGAAGACAATTTGTCGCCTGGACAGTGGGATGTAGGACCAGGCCTGTTACAGATCCAGAACCCAACCAAGCCCTATGTCACCATTCCAGTTGGTAATAACACCAATCATGACATCACAATACCACACAAAACAGCTCTAGGGATTCTGCAGCATGTTGGAAATGTTGTGGAGGCAGATATCCTGGAGAAATCACAGCCTGCAGTGATTGTCAGCGAGGTCACCGCCACTCATGTCAGCAACTCAGATCCAACTCTGTGGCACCCACCTGTAAACCTCGACCACCTGGAGGAAGAACAGCAGGAGGCTGCTAGAAAGATGCTGCATGAGGAGTCAACCGCCTTCGCAAGAGATGGAGATGACATTGGTTGTGTATCCCAAATCTACAGATGGTGATCAACCTCAAAGACGATGTTCCTGTGCAGAGGGCGTACACATCCATCCCAAACCACTATTTAAAGAAGTAAAGGAGTACATTCAGGATCTTATTGTGAAGGGATGGATAGTTCAATCTAAGTCCGCTTATTCTGCCCCGGTGGTGTGTGTGCGGAAGAAAGACGGCACTCTGCGCCTCTGTATAGATTATCGCCTCCTAAATCAAAAAACTGTGCCTGACAGGCACCCACTCCCACGAATACAGGACTTGGCAGACACGCTGGGTGGGGATTCGATGTTCAGCATACTTGACCAAGGGAAAGCCTACCACCAGGGGTTCGTAGCAGAAGGGTCATGCCATCTCACCGCATTCATCACCCCCTGGGGGCTGTACGAGTGGAAGAGGATCCCATTTGGACTTTCCAACGCACCTGCAGCCTTTCAGAGGAGCATGGAAGAGATGTTGGGGTCCCTGAGAGATGAGTGCTCCATTCCATACCTCGATGACCTACTGTGCTACTCCAGATCCTTCAGTGACCATGTGGAAGTGATCCGCAAGGTTCTCCAAGCACTGCAGCACCATGGAGTGAAGCTACGGGCAGAGAAGTGCGAGATGTTCCAGAAGGAGGTGCGCTATGTTGGGCGCTTGGTATCGGCTCAGGGAGTTCGAGTTGACCCCAAAGACCTCGACGCGGTGTTGGCTTTAAAAACAAAACCACCCCAAACAGTTGGTGAGCTCCGACAAGTTCTCGGCTTCCTAAGCTATTACCATTCCTACGTACAGGACTTTGCCAAAATAGCGAAACCACTCTATGAGCTGCTCCAAGTTAAGTCCTGTGTACTGTAGAAAGTACCGGAGTCTATAAAGGACTGTATAATTACCAAAGGGATGTAATCTGACTCAATGCATTTATAACCAGATAACCAAATAATATAATAAACTTGTGTACGTATTTAAATAAGAGTGAGAGGAGACTAAAACTAAGTTCAACAATTTAATACAGAACCCAATATTACATACAATAAGCTGCCCTAGAAACACACATTACACATTGCCATACAAACACTTTAATCCACACTTACACTCTACCTCCCCAATGCTGTACCCTCCCTTTAACTTTCTCACACAGCCCACACACACACACAGTCCGACCTGAGGCCCTTCGGTGGGCCTGACGAATGTCCTCGCGCTCGTAGTGCGGCGCAGCTGGATCGTTGGTGCACGTGGAGTGGGGGGGGGGGAAGGGGGTGAGTTGAAACTGCCGGATACAAAGGGGACGTTGGAGAGGGGGGACACCTCCCTTGTAGATAGGGTGAAGATCGGCGGTGCTGCCTGGTAGGGGGGAATTGAACCCGCCTCACGAACCTCGTCTGGATCGGGGGAAAACCAGCCTCTTCCTGGGTCCCTCTGGCGACTGGGCCGCGGGCGCGTGCTCCTGGGCACACACTCTCTTCCACAAGTTGGTCGCGCTAGCTAGCTAACTAGCTACCGTCCACTTTGCTAGCCCTGGCCAATCCAACACTAGCGCTCTGAACGGACGGCAGACACACCTCCGTCTGCCGACACACCGCACAGCCGACACACCGTACTGCCGACAGCGCAAACACGAATACTCAAACCCAACCGTGGACACCGTTCTTCCCGAGTCTGCCGCGGCTCCCGACTTCACGTCCGCACCACGCGGTTTCCAGCTGCAGACCGCCTGGCAAACTTCGCAAATTCCCGCCGACTGACTGCGCGAGACTGGCATATGTCTGAACATATGACCAGCCTAATCACTCCGCACAGCATTATATATCAGCATGAAACAAATAGATCTTAGTAAAAATAGGAAAACAAATAACCCCAATTGAACATAATATTGCATGGCTTCTTAAATAACAAAATGCCCAAACTTGTTGCATAGACTAAACTGACACAGCAAAAGCAAATAAACGAAATGAATGATACAATACCCCATTAACATAAACCAATAATTACCTTAATATGTAATTAAAGGGGCAATGACATGAAAATATGCAAACCTTCAGAACATCCTCCATGCTCCAACTCCCTCCACGTCACTGCAAGTCCAAGGGTCCCCAACTCCCATCTAAAACCCCCATTGAGTGGAAGGCTGTCTGACCACCAAAGTACGTTGGAAAGGCTTGTCACTATGCTGACTAACCCCCCAGTCCTCGCATACCCCAACTTCGAGGAACCATTCGTCCTACACAATGATGCATCGGAGAAAGGGCTTGGCGCGATCCTCTATCAGCAACAGGGTGGGAAAATGCAAGTGATCGGATATGGATCACGAACTCTGACACCAGCAGAACGGAACTACAGACTCCACAGTGGTAAACTCGAGTTCCTTGCTCTGAAGTGGGCAGTGTGTGAGAAGTTCAGGGACTATCTCTTCTATGCTCCACATTTTACCATCTACACTGATAATAACCCACTCACCTACGTCATGAGCACCGCAAAACTCAATGCAGTTGGTCATCGCTGGGTTGGAGAGTTGTCAGAGTTGCGCTTCAATATCAAATACAGACCTGGAAAAAACAATATTGACGCCGATACTCTCTCACGCATCCCTCTCGATATTGACAACTATGTGACAACGTGCACTGAGGAGCTGTCCCAGGACGTGCTGCATGCAATGTGGGAAGGAGGTAGAGCAGCTCAGAAGGAAGATGTAGCATGGATAGCTGCACTTCACACCTCCTCTGCTGATGTAATGCCACAACCTCATTCACTTCTGCTGGAAATAAGCCTTGAAGAGCTGGCAAAAGCACAACGAGATGACCCTGGAATAGGGGAAATAATGAAACTGAAAGAGACCAACAAGGCTCTTACTGATGAGGTCAGAAGGTCAGTGGGTGGGCTCACTCGCAAGCTCCTTCATGAGTGGAGTCAACTACATCTGGAGAATGGAGTCCTGTACCGCTTGACGGCAGAAAGAAAACAGTTAGTTACCTGTCAAGTACCGGTCAGTTGCCCTAAAGCACCTCCATGACAACATGGGACATGTTGGTACAGAACGTGTGCTCCACCTCACCAGAGAGCGTTTCTATTGGCCGTACATGAAGAGATACATAGAGGATTATGTCACAAGAAAATGCAGCTGCATAAAACAAAAGAAACCATCCACACATGTTCATGCACCAATGGGGGGCCTGACCTCTGCTTCCCCTCTCGATCTGGTCTGCATCGACTACCCACATCTGGAGAAGAGCAAAGGAGGCTTTGAGTACATTCTGGTTGCAATCAATCATTTTACCAGATTTGCTCAGGCGTACCCAACTAAAAATAAATCAGGACAAACTGCAGCTGAACGAATATACAATGACTACATACCTCGTTTTGGCTATCCAAATCGTCTCCATCATGACCAAGGACGTGAGTTCGAGAACAACCTTTTCAGCACCCTTGGACGGTTGTCAGGGGTCGGACACTCACGAACATCCCCGTACCACCCACAATGTAACCCTGCGGAGCGATTCAACCGCACACTGTTGCAAATGTTACGGACACTGACAGACAGGGAAAAGGAGAGATGGAAGGAACATCTACCACAAATGATACATGCATATAATAGCACTCGTCACGAGTCCACTGGGTACTCACCTCATTACCTGCTGTATGGACAACACCCCCGTCTGCCTGTGGATCTCCTGTTTGGCTTACTGGAAAACAATGAATCAGTGACACACAAAGGTTATGCGGAGAAATGGTCAAAGAGGATGACAGAAGCGTACAAGATCGCAAACAAAACCAGCTTGTCGTCAAGTGCAAAGAACAAGTCCTACTATGATCAAAAGGTGAGGGGTGTGGTCCTCAAACCACAAGATCGAGTACTGGTTCGGAACATGGGCGAGCGAGGTGGACCCGGTAAACTTCGTTCATACTGGGAGAAGAAGATTTATGTGGTAAAGGAGCAAATCTCTGACAATCCTGTGTATGTCACTCACCCTGAGGGGGACCCAAATGCGAGAAACAGAACCATACACAGGAACTTACTACTTTTGGTCAATGACTTGCCTGTTGAGGGTCCAGCGCAGTCAGCTGACACAGTCGTAACGCCCCCCAGGAAACAGAAACAACCTCAACAGAGGGCAAGCCCTGCTGAGAATGATGGGATACCAGACACTGATGACGAAGATGAATGGACAGGAGGTTATTGGTTGAGAACACCTGTAGTCAGGACGGAAAATGATCAATCTGGACGTGGCAGACAAACAGCCTCAGAGGAAGGGCAAAGGTCGGTTTAAAAGCAGTTTCCTCCTGTAACAGTGCCTGTTCAGACTCCAAGGAAACCGACTGTGGTCCACCAAGAACACTCAAAGACATTACCTAGAAGAGAAACCGAACACATGGATGAGACAAACCTACCTGAAAGAGACGACACACACACGGATGAGACAAACCTACCTGAAAGAGATGACACACACACGGATGAGACAACTACCTCAGCCTCCCTGCCTTTCAGGTCACCCATAACCAGACAGTTCATCTTACCTGCTCATTACACGCCACAATTGTACATGCCTTAATCATACTACATGCCAGTCACAACACAAGTTTATTAGAAAAAAAAAAAAAAGACGATTTTTTTTTTGTGGTTGTATTAAATGTCGGGAGCCATTTTTGTTTGTCGGGGTGGATGTGTTACTCACAAAATATGTGTATTTGTTTTAATGTTATGCTTTGGAGATGTATCTTATTTTGGTCTGATTCAATGTGAGTGCAATACCATAATGCACCAGCAGGTGGCTTTTCACAATGTAACGTGAGTCCGGGACGTGAAGTTCATAATCCAAGTGAATGGAAGAAGAACTGCACGCGTCGTCCCGTCTCACTTCTTCATATCTATTTCCTAACATTACAGGTTAGTTTCCACCACACAAATCAATGCAGACAGTTATAAGATATTCCTAGTCATTAATGACTAAGTATCTGTAAGATAACGTGTGGTTAATCAGGCTAAAAGCGAGTCTTACAGTGAAGTAACGGCTGCCTCGGCTAACCTGTAATGGCGTCCCGCTTACATGTTATTTTACCAACCACTTGCTATTATTTTATTGTGTTTTTATTTGTCACTGGCTCCTGGACATCTGTACATTATAAGTGTGTTTGCTAGCAGCTACCAGAGAAATGTTTAGATGTTGCTTGGTAAGCTAACTACTGTCAGTCTGGTTACGGCTAGTAGCTTGAGCTAATGCAGTGGCCGCCGTTTTGTGTAGCATTTGCTGTTCAGCCAGACCCGCCGGCGCCATTTTGTGTTAAATTAAAGTTTACATTGGGTATGTATTTGATTCTGTTTTAGCCATGTAGTACATGGTATTATCGAAATGTGTTATATGTAATTTTTAAAATGTGTTGATTTGTCCCACATGTAAAGTTAGTTGTCCCTGTCATAATTAGTATATAATACTAAGGAAATATTGTTGGAGTATTCACATATTACACGCTTTCATAAGAAGGTTGCACTGTATATTAAGAGTTTAAATGAAGAATATACATACTGATGATCTGAAATGAAAAGGGTTTATTTGTGATGTCTTAGTATTAATGTAACAGATGTTACTTGATATGTGACAGTGCATTATTCACTTATATTTGGTTGTGACTACTGTACAGAAAAAGAGGAATGTGTATAACTGAATGCATGTGGGCAATAAATCATAATCCAAGTTAATGGAAGAAGAACTGCACGCGTCGTCCCGTCTCACTTCTTCATATCTATTTCCTAACATTACAGGATTATCTATATATCTGCCAGTGGGGAACAAGCCGGGACCCGCTACAACTGCATGGCGATGTTGTTATGTGCAACACAGGAAGACAGCAGCCGGCGCGGTGTGAGCGCATCCCTGTCCTGGCCCATGATGGATTCCACTGCTCTGTTGTCTAGTTTCTGCTTAGCTATCATCGCTCCTCTGATGTCATGGCTGACAGAAGGGACATCCTCTTCTTCCTGCAGTCTCTCTCTCTCTCTCTCTCTCTCTCAGGTTTTTCATTTTTTCATGTTCCTAGCTAGTGATAATAACATAACTTTTTTCTCACTGTCCATCCATATGTCCAGCCATCCACCCGTCTGTCTATCTATCTGGTTAGTTTGGTGGTCCTGAGAATAGAGTTTAATACTACTTTAAATGACACAACTTGTCAATCTCTCTCTCTCTCTCTCTCTCTCTCTCTCTCTCTCTCTCTCTCTCTCTCTCTCTCTCTCTCTCTCTCTCTCTCTCTCTCTCTCTCTCTCTCTCGTATTAGCCAGTTTCCTCTCTCATTCCCTCTCCGCTATCGTCTTCCTCTTTTATCTCAAGCATAGGCCTCTCCCAGGCAGACAAAGAGGCTTTCTCTTCTGGTGTTGATGTATGGCGCTGGTGTGCTGGAACACATCGCGGACCTTCACACAACCATTTTGTATGCCACTGCATGTGGAAACAATATGCATTCTGGTAATCCTCTTCCCAGGGCAGCATTGTGGACTACAGCTAGTCAAGTGTATGCTACTACCTTTCTCCTCTGATGTTTTCTGTGCTTAACTACAGATTCACAAAGCAGCCTTCATCCGCTCATCCAACCCTCCTCCTAGCCATCCATCCACTCATCCAATCAATCAATCAATCAATCAATCAATCAATCAATCAATCAATCAATCAATCA
>JAXIVH010000020.1:1423605-1446105 GCA_036785325.1 Urophycis tenuis | reverse complement strand
GGTTAGCATTTAGACATGCGGTCATGCATTCAAGAGGGGCCGATAACACCGTTATGGGTCAGCGTGTGGTTTCTTAACTGGTTTAGTCTGCTACCCTCACCCTGGGTCTATTGGCTGATGGGATTACCCAGTACATGCCGAGTCAGTCACCTGTCCTATGCGTATTAGGACAGGTGTTATTTCAAGTGGGTGGGGTCAGGGGGTTTAGTTCAGTAATCCATTACTTTTCCTGACCATATTGTACTAGACAGCATTGGTACATGAATGAGATGCAGGGCCCGTTTCAAGATGTGTGTGTGTGTGTGTGTGTGTGTGTGACCGGAGAAATAAAGTCAAAGGAAAAGTTTGTGGTGCTCATGTAAGGGACTTTATTGATATTAAAGCAGTAGAAATGTACAGTTCTCATGAACATCCTATGACATGATCCGAACCCACGAGCCTGTACACAAGCATGGCTGGTGAGCACACACGTGAACTAGCTGTTGGGGGCAACGTTAACATCTCATGATTTAGCATACTTTTCCGCTTTTTTTCGAGAAGGGGAATGACAGAAATCAATGGATTAGGTCACATTCTGTTACTTTTTTTTTTTTTACGTGTGCCAATTTTTCAACAAAAAAAAAAAACGAAATACCAGGAGGCCACATTCACATGGTCACTTAAAAAGGAAAAAAACCTTTCCAGGAAGAGTTCCTGTGTGAGACGTATCGGACCACCATCTACAGACGGGCTAGCAAAGGAAAACAGGTGGCCTATTAGAACAGCCTCCTTCGGCCTCTCTCCCCACCCCCCACCCCCCCTTCCATCCACACACACTAGCTTTAGTTCTTAAATACTTTGTAACACTTGTAAACCACATTAAGAATCATCACGGGAAAGGTCAGCCTCAGTTTCACGTGTTGGCCAAACCGGGGCCGGGACTACGGACCAAATACTGTCCACACCGACCGGTCGGGGCGCCCAAGATCTCCTCAGGGGCCATCGTCCCCAGCACACAGACACACACACAACACATACGCGACATACCGAAAGCCCATCTAAGAGGTAGAAACACAGGCGACGTCTGGAACATGACAGCGGCGGGTCTAAGCGTCACAGCCGATGGCCTCCTGGCTGATGGGACGTCTAGGAGCGGAGGACTGCCGCTCTGGGGGTGGGGGGCGGGACAGGGTATCTAGAGTACTGATCGATGCAGAATGGAAGGAGAGCAGAACCAAAATAGCAACGCAGAGGGCGGCTACAAAAGCACTTTACCAAAACAACAAAAAAAACAAAAAAAAAACGAACAAAAAGTTATAAAGCACAGGGTGACCAACAGACAGCACTTGAAATCATGAACGTGTTTTGTTGTTTTTTTTCTTCCCCCCAGCTTCTGCTTTAGTGACCGCGTCGTCGGGGGGGAAATGATAGAGCGTGTGTGAATGCATCGCGTCGACAGAGCCACGGTTTGGCGCCACAGCTCTGCCGTAATGCTTATACTTCGGCATAATATAGGTACACAAAACACACCGCTCGAGTTCCGAGAGTTTGCGTCCCACGACATTAAACCCCGTCGTACTTTGTGTTGTGGGAGTTACCTCCCCTACTGGTCTAAGTTTATTCACGTCTGAAGACTCTAACACTACTTTCAGAAATGAAACAACGACTTAATGTGAGGGGAAAGGCCAAATCAGTAACACTTTGAAAAACCAAACAAATACAAGAGTGGAAAAGCTGCACGGTAAGTACAACTGACACACAAAAAAAAAGCCCAAACCAAAAATATTACCCAACCACATGTTTAGTATTTATATAGCCAATCAGGACAAGGACCCCCCAATTCAAATCATCCAATAAGCAGAATGCTGTTCTTAGCGTATCATAGAGAAGGAATAGTCTTGGGTGGTAACAAACTGGTCGTACATGCGTTTACTACTGGGGTTGTTTTTTGTTGTTGTTGTTGTTGTTGCGATTACACAAGCGGCTGAGGGCCACGTGGTAGTGGTTACATGAAGCACAGAGTTTAACACGACGGGAGAGGCAGAGTGCGACGCAACGGTGGACAGAGGGTCACTCCAATGCCTGCTTCCGATTGGTCGATCAGTCGGCATCGTCCTCCGACTCCTCCTCCTCTGCAGTCTCCAGCCACGTGAGCCACTGATTGACCTGCAGGCAGAGAACCAGGTAAAGGACACGGTCCCATACACGAGGCGTTTGTTTACCTTTCGGCACCTTTTGCGGGCTTTTTCACGCGTCCTATGGGAGTGAGGCACGGCGCTCACCTGGAACAGAGCTTTTCCTTTTCCGGGAAATTCTTGGGTGATGTCTTCTTTCCATGCGAGGAAGGCTTCTTCTTCTATGATTTCCATGTCGTAAAAGTTGACAAAGTACCGCAGCAGCATGCCTGTGGACAGAGACGGCGGTGAGGTGCACGGCCCACACTAATGGCTCTCAGCGGCACGCGCCTTTCCATTTCATATCGTCATGACACAACTCATTTGCTCGACGCCACTGCAAATAGTGAGAAAAAAAACTAGGAAGAGCGGTGGATAAATGGATGCTAATTAACCAGCAAACAAAACACACAGAGCACAAGCAGTAGACCGTCAGAGGGAATATATTGACCTAAAGTAAAAGCATCTGACTCATGTTTTTAATTTTTTTTTACTGTTATTTATTTATTTTATTATTTTTTTTTATAATGGGTCCCTTATGGGGACACCACCACAGCGTGGTGACCATACCAACCGAAGGCCTGTGGTCAGGGGGCGTGGGGTTAAAGGGTTAAAGGTCGGGGGAGGGGGGGCTTAGGGAACCGTACCTTTGGGGAAGCCGCTGGCGTTGCAGTGGACCTGCAGGGCGTACAGCGCCCCGACCTGCAGCTGGGTGTGGTCGTGGAGGAACTTCTGCATGACGGGCTTGAAGGCCAGGAGCAGCATCTTCTCCTGCTCCAGCTGCTCCTTGGTGGGGGCCGACAGCTGGTCGTCGCCCTCGGCGATGCTCAGCTCCAGGGAGATGTACTGGAGGAAGCTGCGGGGGGGGGAGGAGGAAGAGGAGGAGGAACCTGTCAGCCGTTGTTATTTGTAGAGCCCTTAATAGCAGTCGTCTCAAAGGGTTTCACAGGCCCACATTAAGTAACACGCCTTCATCCCTCTTAAGTGGAAGGAACAACTCTCCTTAGCATCCAGGAGGTGACCTTGAGGAATCCCTCCTTCCCGGGATGGTTAAGACTGCGGGATACGATATGCGCAGACATAACGAGCACAACAGAGTTTACCGTAGAAAATAGAAAATGGGTCCATGGACTAAACCTACCTGGTCATGAGGATGTTGACGAAGCCCTTGTCGGTGTGGAGCCTGGGGGAGATGTTGTCTTTGATCCACTTGTAGATGGACTGTGGAGAGGGGTCCGCCTTGATCTGCTTCAGAAGCTCCTTCTCCAGCTTGAGCAGTGGGAAGAGGAAGCTCAGACCCTTCCCCTCCAGGATCTCCAGCATGCGGTCCTTGTTCTGGTCGATTTCTAAAACAACACCGTGGGGCGCGGGTTAAGTGTCAACGGTGGAAACGCTTGCTACTGAAGGAACAAAGAAATAAAGGTCAAATACATAAAAAAGGACAACTCTAGGAACAAGTCTAGGTGATCATAAGGCCGTGACCCGTCTCTCCGTCTTCACTTAAACATGTTACCAATATCACATTGCGAAATAACTTCCTTGTACCGAGTCTGCACTAAAGCATGTAGCATGCGCGCACCGGCTATGAATGTAAACAATGACTGCATCGACGACATCGAGTGCCGATAGGCCAGAGTAGGACGCCTCTGTGTACGGCGGTCAGCGGTGGGCGGGGCTTACCCGGGAGCATCTTCTGCATGTTGACCTTGCTCTGCTGGAAGAGGTCGGTGAGCCACTCGCGGTCCCTCAGCTTGGCCGTCTGCTGCAGGCACAGCAGGAACAGCGGGAAGTGGGTGCCGTTCTCCAGCGGGTGGGCCAGCTCCGCCACGCTCACCAGCTCGCCGATCACCGCCCGCGCCGCAAACTGCGCCAGGTAGGACTTGACCAGCGGCGTGTCCACCTCGATCTTGGGGCACTGGTCCAGCACGCTGAGGAAGGCCTGCGGAGGAGCGGACAGACCCGGGTGAGAAACCGTGAGAAGGGGACCCAGTTATATAGGAAGAATCCACTTCTCGTGACGCATTCATGTCAACCAAACTAGGACATTTGCAAATCTTGGGTCGGCGGCGTGCACCGGGAACCTGCTGCTCTGGGCTGCACAACTTACAGTTCAAAACAAGTCTATGAGACGTTTAGTTCCTTCATGGACAGCCATGACACGAGTTAAAAGGAGAAAGGAGCCTAGTGGGCTCCCGGGTGGGACCTGCACCAGTGGTCCATACCTGCATGAAGTTCTCTGCGGTGATGAGGGCCTCGGTGCGCAGGGAGTGGATGAGCGTGCTGGCGTGCTCGCGGTCGTCGTCCGGCCGGTCCAGGGAGCACACCATCATCTTGCTCAGCATCTCCGGCAGGAAGTGCTTGGGTGCCTTCATGTCCCGCACGCCGCCGACCGCGTCGCCCAGGCTCTTGGTGTTCAGGTAGTCCGTCATGATGGCCTCCTGGGGGGGGGGGGCGGGGTTATTGGGGTGTCAGTCAACCGGGATTGCACTACCACTGCCACATTCCCAAGCGTACGTGCATGGAAATGCACGTCGTGGATTTGGTTTCATTTAAATATAATAAAACAAGCTATGTATGCATTGTGTCATGGCCATTTGTATTCTTACATTCTCTTGTTTGATTTGAAGCGTCATTTTACGCTACGCTGCCCAGACACCAGAATCCCCCTCTGGGGATGAATAAACTCAAGATTCTGGTCCTGTGCGGCCTAAAGGGTAGAGCGTGGCACTAAAGAGCACAAAACGCCCTCCTCTCCAGGGCTCTGAGCTGGTGGTGAGACATCGATGGGGCCTGCAAGAGCCGAGCCGAGACACAAAATGGCGGCGGCCGGACGCGGGGGCGTACCGTCATCTTCAGCAGCTCCTCCCTGGCGGGCGGAGGCTTCTTGTTGGTCTTCTGGGGCTTCTCCTGGATGGGCGGGGGGTTCGTCTTCAAGCCGAGCTGAGGAGGCTGGGGAGGAGCCGGTGGTTTAGAGAGATTACTGCTCACATCCCACCATGTAGAGCTTGAGTCAATGAGTGGACGTTTTTTGTTTTTTTTTACTGAATATCTTACAGCAGTGGTTTTCAAACTGGGGGGGCGCGGAGGTATGACAGGGGGAGTGCGGCACACAAGGCTAATTATAAATGATGCATTTTTCTTCCTGATGCATTTTGCTCTCGTTTTTTGTTTATTCTCGGGAGTTGGTAATATTGCCAGTTTTGTGCAGAGGCAATTTTGAGAAAAGCTGTTGAATATTGTTGTTGACTTGTTCCTATTTAATTTTTTCAATAACATGTCACACACTGAGGTTGTAGTTCTGTCTTAATTACAGACAATGTTTTAAATAAATAAAGGACGTGTCTGAGAGCGTGTTTATGTGTGTGTGCATGTGTTTGGGGGGGACCTGACATTTTTTTAATCTACAAAAGGGCCCTGCAGAAAAAGTTTGGGAACCACTGCCTTATAGCATGAAACGGTCATTAGGGAGGCATGCTTCATGGTTGCCTAAAGAGGTAAGGCTATGGGGGTTCGTCCGAGGTCTAGGGGGGTCTCACCTGTCCCAGAGGGGGGGTTTGGGTGCGAGGGGGCTGGGCGCTGGGGGGGATCAGGGCGGGCGTCTGGGGCTGGAGCTTGGGCACCAGCAGGAACGACTGGGCCGGCCTCAAACTGATCTGCTCCAAGAGACAAGAGGTACAGTGCGCCGGGCAGCGTTAGACCACACATCGCCGCCGGGGGCGGAGCCCGCTGTCCACAGCGTTAACGCACTGGAGCACACCGTCACGGCACCTCAGGCTGCCCGCGGTGACGCCGAGTCAAACCCGAGGGAGCGCTCGTTGATTACACTGAACGCCGTCGCCCCGATGAGCTGAAAACGACCGCCAGACGGTTCTCTAGAAAGGAGAGGAGCCTACGGGAATGAGAATATAGGGACCCAACGAGGCCATTTGAAGAAGGACATGGACCTGGAGCTAGTGCTACTGGGGAGGATCTAAGTGAACCTTGAGGTACTGTGGTGAGTCTAACCTGCAGACCAAAGAAAGTCACACCCTCATATCTCATAATCGCATTCAGCGGACCGGCTGCCAGCTAGAGGGCAGAGCAAAGGAGGAGAGAGGGGAAGAGATAACAGCAGGAGAGCGAGAGAGAGAGAGAGGAAGAGAAAGAGCAGGAGGGAAAGAGAAGAGGTAAAACAGAACCGACGGCCGGTAGGAATCCTCAGAATAACGCGTCTTTCTATAATCACTGGGCATGACTTCTGTGGTTGTAGACCACAGACATGTACACATCCACGCCACATCGGACTTGGATCACACGTCAACGCCGCCATATTCCCACGCAATCAGCTCCCTCGTTTGCGTGCATTTGTTTACAGGCCAGCCACGGCCTCCCAAATATGGCGGCGATGTAGACCTGCTGAAGCAGTCACCGTGGGTCCATGCATACATGTCTATGGTAGACAAGCTAGGGGGCCGGGGCTGATGAGTACCTCGTCTGCGTTGAGCTGCCCTTTCTTGCTGAAGCGAGGCGGCATGTCCTTGGACTGGGGCTGCTGCTGGGCCAAGTGGTTCTGGTTGAGGAAATGCTGGTTCTGAACCTGATGACAGGGGCAAATATACGTGTTGGGTTATAAGGTAAAAATGCTAAAAACAAAGCAACGCTTTTTTACCAGAAATGACTAAAGTGAGGATGATAGCAGTCGAAGCATCCAATTTGGAGTAGGGTACCAAATAAATTCCATGTGCTGCATGAAGTCTGTAAATGAGAAGGAGACGGAGTGCAGACTAGTGGCTCTGGGGACCACAACACAGGGAGGGAGGCCGCGGACTGGCTACCTGGTTAGACTTGACGAAGGCCTTGGCCCCCATGTCGAACTGAGACTGCGGTGGTGGGGTGATGTGGCCGCTGTGGCCGTTGAAGAGCGGGTTGGTGCGATGGCGCCCCATGGTGGGAGAGTACCTGTCCTGAATGACCCCTGGGCCTGTCCCAATCCCACTACCTGGGGAGACACAGAGACACGCACACACACACACACGTCTTTAGCATAGCCTCACGCATACATTGTTCCTGGGTAATCACTAGGATGTGAGCACGCAAAATAGGGGGCGAGGATTTCCCGGGATTTTGATAACGGTCCACAATCATGAACATCCCATGCAGGAAATGTTCGGGAACATTGCAGGGATAAGACTGCATGATATGTGAACGGGACTTAGGCCAGGAAGCAGGCATTTCCTTCAACCTCTTAAACCACAAGCCAAGACACACGCACCCGCACACCGACCCACACACATATAGGGAGCCCGCCGTGTACCTGGCATCTGTCCAAACATTTCTGCCAATCCCCCCAGAGTCTCCCTGTCTAATTTCATCCGGTTGGGCATGAAGGGGCCTTCCAGGAAGAAGTCCATCCTCATCCCGTGAGACATGGGTGCTGGAATGAAGACACCCAAATCCTACAGAAAAACAAACAAACACAAAAGAGGTCATCACCGCAATTGTAAAAAGACGTGCAATTAAATGTTGGGAGCCGCATACTTCTGGCTCCTTCGAATCAATCAATTAAATGATAATCCTTCTTCAGCATCATATATCCTATAGTGTGAATTTGAGTCCTATACAGAAAGATAGAGCCGTATATCCTTAAGAGAGCGGCATTAAAACTAGACTATTGCATTTAGTGCGTGGGAGTCATACGAGAAAGGGAAAGGGTATATGGGAGAGGGTTCAACCTGCATACACGACAGATCTCCAGCAGTTTATACACCATGTATAGCATCGCGACCATTGCAATTGTTACAAGAATTCATGCAAGAGAATGTTCTGGAATGTTCATGAATGTTGTGGTGTCGTGAGCCCATTGGTTACCCACTGACCCGGCGTCACCCTGTGGAGGACTTACACCCACTCGCCGGGGGCCGAGCCCACTCACTTTCACTGCTTCCTGGCGGATCTGGTGGATGGTCTTTGGTCCGTTGTCGTTGAAGGCCTTGCGGGGAATCCAGTTGTTTTCTCGCAGCTCCAACGTGTCCTGCAGCAGGAAGCGGA
The DNA here is from genome assembly GCA_036785325.1 of Urophycis tenuis. Classification (NCBI taxonomy): domain Eukaryota; kingdom Metazoa; phylum Chordata; class Actinopteri; order Gadiformes; family Phycidae; genus Urophycis; species Urophycis tenuis. The sequence continues at coordinate 1,437,925 of JAXIVH010000020.1, read as the reverse complement.
TCCTGGCAGGCAACTCCTTGTTGTTCATTAAGGACCGCATACGGCCAAAGTACTGATCCATTAAAGACTGCGGGGGAGCGGTAGAGACGAGAGTCGGCATTAGTGGGGGGGGGGGGGGGGGGGGGGGGGGGGTGGAGGCCACCCCTGACGTCTGGACACAGGGGGGTGGTGGCATAAACACCGGCCCTGGTTGGAGGGAATCCAGCGGTGGCAGCCACACTCAGTGATCTTAAGCCCTAACCTCGGTCGACAGACGTGCATTTATCTTTCCAATTAAAAACAACAAGCTCTCCCTACAGACCAAACCCACAGATACTAACTACACAAACTACAGCGGATGTCAGAGCACCGTCTACAAATAGGGTACAAAAATCTGCACTTCCTTAACACCAAATGGGAGATCTGAGCCCGAACAGAATACACATTTTCCGTTTTTAATGACAACATGTAAAAATACATCACAGACACACGGTTCATAATTACGATAACGACAACAATTTAATTGTCGCGCTGTCACACCGGAGCCATAAATTTACACTTTCCTCGAAGTATGTTGCAAAAAAGATGCGCGCGGCACTCAAGACAAATTTGCTTGGAAAGGTGTGACTTTATAACACATGGAAGCAACACAGCCTCACTCAGTACTGAAGAGTTGGGGGGGGGGTTGTTACCTTGGCTTTCTCATGGTCGAGTCTCGGCCCCACGGTTCTCATTATCTGACAGAGGCACTCCAGATCCTCCCCCATATCCTTGAGCTGGACTCTCTTCTTCTTTTCCAGAAGCTGCGGACGAACGAGGAGGACGGAGAATGAAACATGAGTGATTCAAGGTTGGAAGGTTAGAAGTGCGGAGGTCTAACGCACCTCGGACTACACTCACTGACGGACATCGGCACCGTACAGACACTCTGCCTTATTAGGGTGTTACACAAGCAAGGACACAGTGAGATTTTCACTGTGTGTGTGTGTGTGTGTGTGTGTGTGTGTGTGACTCTCACAGATGTCTTTGCTACACAAATCCGCCGCCTCTACAGCACGGGATGGGTTAAAAGTCGCGTTATCTTTAGCGTGTCTGGCGCTACGCTGTGACAGACACTGCCTCGTTAGCGGCTGTTAAAACCGGAGGTCTGTGAACATCACCACGAACTGACAGACCCGGGGGTAAAAAAAAAAAAAAGGGAGCCGACTTACTGTTTTGATGCACTTATGAAGGATAGATTCATGGATGAGGTCCAGTTTGCCAAGTTCCCCGATGAATTTAATGTTGCCAAGCATCTTGATCTTGGCGATGGCCCGCTGCTCCTCCTCCTCAGAAGTGAGAGGGTTGTCATGTTTGTCGTAAACTGCGGAGAGACGAGAGCACGTTAGGGGCTGTGATCGGCCATGAGGGTGTGTGTGTGTGTGTGTGTGTGTGCGTGCGTGCGTGCGTGCATGTTAGTTTGTGTGCATGCATGTGTGTGTGTGGGGTCATAACTCACGCTCAACATTTCTGGCGCGGTTTTCAAATTCATCTTGAAGCTTGGAAATCAGCAGCCTTCTGAAGGTCTACACAACAGGGGAGTGGAGAATGAGCATGGATGGTCCTTCATTCAGAAACGCACAATGCAGTTCACGCATCTCACATAGTTGAGAGAAAAGGAGACGCCAGTCTCCTTTTCTCTCAACGTTACATCCGATAGCTCCAATGGTCGTTGCCCTTTTTGGCTAGAGGGCTTCAGCGCAAACTAAACACAAAGACATTATGTTGAGGGTCGGCAGTGTGTGTGTGTGTGTCCCACCCCCCGCCCACAAAACTCACTGTGCTCTGCTTTTGGGTTGTCTGGATCTCCGGTGAAGGGCCATCAAAGTTTGGAGCGTCCTCTGCCAAGCGCAGACATAGCTGAGCATAGAGCGAGCTATACTTTGGCTCTTCTAGTGCTTTGTCTACAATCTAAGGGACGGAGACGGGAGACACAAGAGACATGAGCTTGGCTGGCGCCGCCGGTACCAGAGACGGCGACCCCGTCTTCCACCGTGGCCCGGCGAGCTGCCGTTGGGCCAAGCGGAGAGGCGGGAGCGTCAACACAAAATAAACGTGAGGAAAAACAGGCCACCGCTTACCAGCAAGATGACTCCTTTAAGGACGAGTTTAGAATCTACGCCCACGTTCAGGAGCTCAAGGCATAGCTTGTCAAACTTCTCAGGCGTGAGCTTGTTGAGTATGCTGGGGGGGAGGGAGAGACGTGCGTGTGAGGAAACTGCGGCGATCGGCTTGGTTTCCGAACGCTTAACTTGTTTGCCGGCCCAAGGCTTCATAACCCCTGCGTGTTTGTCAATGTCTGCTGACGCCACAGAGCAAGAGTACCGCGTGCCTTCTGGGAGAGCTCATGATCTCGGCGCTTTGTTTATCAGCGAGAAGACCTTCGAACACAACAGCCCGGGGTTGGCTGGAGTGGTATGCTTTGCATTGACAAATGTAGAGGGGAGTACATTTTACATCTTATGAGTTTCTGTCCACAAACCATCAATGTTGGTCTTCGCACGGAAAGAGAAAAATCCATTAGGGTTGCTGACCCAATGTTTGAGATAGGCAAACTTGATTGGCTAAGGATAGAGGTCTTTGTGCATATTTGGCAATGGCAGAAGTATTTTCCTATTCCCATAGATAATTTACACATTCCATTTCACTGTGACACTTGCCAGAGACCGGTTTTGGGTAGTTTTAACCACGCCTCACCGGTCTCCAGATTGCTTTAGCTAGTGAATGAATAGATCCCGTCACTTACCCCCTCACTTTCCTGAAGATTGCATCGTGTCGCTCTTTTTCGTTGCTGGAGTTGGCATCTCGTCTAGTGCTTCGTGAAGGAACCCATCTCTGAACGCTTTGCCCTGGGGTTTTCCCCAGGAACTCGCTGCACAAACACACAGAACATGGATTGAGAACGGCGCACATTAGGTCTTGTCCACAGACTCAGAATCGATTGCTGTTGTTTTCATAAAACATTGGGTAATCACTGGATCATCATCTCTTTTTGACTGGGATGCATCCTAACTCAACATTTGAATGATTTTCAACAATATGGTCTGATAACAAGAAAGTGTGATACATCTTCTCTATAAATCAATCTATGCTTCCCTATACATATCAAGCCATATCTCGATTAGCCTTGAGCAGTCACAGTTTAAGACACTGGCGAGTATCATTAACACAAACTACTGGTATACAAGAACTTGGTTCTTGTATACCAGTTAAACTAAGTTAAACTTGCAATTCAACCAATCATGGGCTGCGACTTATCTCTCAACTAGCAGTGGCATCATTAGCACTGGAGGTGTGAGTCAAGATGACTCTTGGATAGAAAATACTAAAACTTGAGCTTTAGGATGCTAGCAGGGCTGAACAGCAGCCTTTTCATTCAGATGCAGAGTTGTGGACTGTGGAGACCGCAAAAGGGCACCTGCATCCTTTCACTTAGACTCCAATGGACCAGACAAAAAACATGTGAAATTTTTAAATGAAAATGAAGAACAGCAAAAAGAAATGTGCTTTGCACTACGCCCTCACAGTAATGTTTCAACATCTGTGCTGTGAATATTTGTGTGCAAATTAACAGCATCCCTTGTCGGCTAGGGACGGACGTGTTTGTTGTTTTGTTTGCGACTCAGCGACAGCGAGTGGGAAACAGGGCCGCCACAATACATTGGACGAGATAAAAACCCATCGATTAATTAACTTGGACCTGTCCCATCTTTCCCTAGGCTTGTAGTTGAGGCCTGCTGTGTAGTTGGCATAGCTGCTGGTGAGCATAGCAAAGTACCCTCAGGTTCTAGTGCACGGCAGGGAGCATGTAGGAGCCAGTGTAGCCATTTAAAGCCAGCATATCTCAGCATATTACGAGTTCTGGTTGTCTGCTCCTATTGGTATTTACCTGACAACACCCCTCAGAGCGACTGACATGTGCGGGTGGACATTAACACGACCACCTGAGGTGTAGTTGTTTTTTTTTTCTTCTTTTTCTGGTATTTTCGTGCTTAAGTGCCGGGAGACGCACCTGTTGCCGACAGTCTTGGGATAGTGCTGAGGTGCACCCCTACCACCTCCTCCCCCCGAAGAAGCACTGGGACGACACAGACAGGGACACAGGGGAGAGGAACACTCAGTGCACGGAACAAGAGCACGACACGGGACTAACCCCCCCCCCCCCCACCTCCAGATACACACACATAAACCGCTCTGTGCTGGCAACTCGGGACACAGAGGCTTCGTCTGTCGCGAATAGCTCCCATGTACCAATATAAGTCAGGATCCCCGGAGGACTGGGGTCCTCTGCACTGACTGAGCTCGCCCTGCACAGGCTCACGTCCCAAAGCCTACGTTTCCATGGTGACAGTCTGGCTTTATTTACAGCAACGTCAATTATAGATGGGGTACAGTCACGCAGACAAGGCACTGCCTTGTCAATTGATGACACAGCACGAGTGTGCTTTATAAGCTGAGCCATTATCTGCACAGATGTCTCCTTGTGTGTAACATCCATGTTGTTAATATCCTTGTTATTACTGCAACGACAGCATTCGACAGCATGACATTATTTTGTTCCAAGAACCCATCACACACAACCCCCCCCCCCCCAATTTGGTTATACAAATTGTCTAATTGATGTCTGCATCAGGAGAGCCATTAATGTGTATGGAAGACAATATAAAACTACATTCAACCATTTGCATGCTGTGATAAGGATTGTACTTGTGTCCCCCTCTCCATTGTCTGGATGACTGCTGTCACCCTAAGCAAAACGATCATGGTGAGAGAGAACCTAAGTAACCCAGACAGCCCAGGATGGCACCATAATGGAGTGACTCAGTTGAGAGCGGCAGCAGAGAGCGCAGCAGTCAGAGTGCCACTTGTGATGCAGTTACGGTCAATTGTTGGCCGCAGTGCTTGTTCTTTAAAAAAAAGGCTTGTTTTTGTAATGGTTACAGCCACGGCCCGATTGTCTACCTCGCAGTGAACAGACCTATACTTAGCTTTTGAGTTTAAATGTCAAAACTAGTCTTTGTGGTGGGAAAAACGAGTAGTGGAATGTGGTCAAAATACCTCACTCTACAAAGCATCCATATGTCTCCAGGCCATATGTCTCCAAATCTCAAGTGGTCTTGGATGCTTGGACTGCCTTTTGTGACTAGAGCATCCAATCAACATTGTGACGCACAACGTTGAACCTTTTCCAGAATATAGTGGCACAGACAGGCCAAGGCTAGAGATGCCACCTCAAAAAACATACACGCATACAATGAACACCAAAAATAATTCTACTTACTTTAATATGGAACCATGAATTTAGAACATGATTTCTATTGCACACTGAATCTCTCAAGTTATTTGCAGAATGTGTGCATGCAGTACATTGTCAATAGTCATTGAAACAGGAGTTTGGCTGCCATCTGTCATCAATCAATGTCAGGAGTGTAGATTTGACATGACACTAATGTAGATCATACTTTACATTTAGGTCAAAGGTGCCTGTTTGTTTCACACTGCATATACTCGAGAGTGGAATTTGAAAGCATGTCAAGACCACTCTGTTAATACTGGATGACAACTGAACTGATCTTCTGAACACATAATAAAGAACCATAGACTTCACTAGGACCATTGGACGTCCCATTCATTATTACTATAAAACACCCCAATTAGTATGTGTGCTTAGCCCATGAAAAGTACTATTGTGAAAACATCCTTCAAGGGGCTAGACGTTTCTTCCCCAGTCACCCTTTGTGCCGTTTTCACTAAGTGACTCGACGCCCATTTTGATCCATGGCACATCCTGCTTTGTTGTAAGCACAGGAAATCCCTACCCAACCGATGTGCATGTATGCATTCCAGCAGAGCAAAAATACATGTAGGTTCTACGTGTTAATTACCTGAAACGAGAAGCACCCCCTTCTGCAATCACACTCTCCACTTTGGCGGCTTGACAACAAGGAATCTTCAAAAGAATAAGAATAACGGGGATGGAGGGGGGGGAACGGTGCTGTGGGAGAAAACAACGATTCGTGCTCATTGGACGGGTTGCAATCCACAAAGCGAATGCAACCTCTTGCACATATTACATGATACTGAAACATGCACATGTGACGCAGTCGTCGACCGCCGACGCTTGTTATTTAGCACCATCTGCAACAAAGCCATCGCAGCTCTGGCTAACGGGCTAGCGTCCCTTGCTAGCTAATTAGCCAGCGAAGATGATGGAAGCGTCACGACATTCGGGCACGGACACGAGAGGGATCATTCAGTCCCTACGGCAATCACAATAAAACAATTCCGTGGCGATGCGATCGTGCGTCTGTGTTTTAGCGGGTGCGTTTATTTATTTCTGCGTCCTGAGCATTTGACGCCATCAGGTTAGCCTGCTTCATCATGATGCAGTAAAATAGGGCTGCAGCCCGGTCGGGTACACCAGAGATGGGAGGACTCCAGCTCGGCTCGCCCTCCCCCCTCCTCGCCACTACGACCCGAGATTGGGTCGGATAATGTGGGACCTTATTACGGCGCCTCACCGACTACAGGTGCGAGGTGGAAGGTGGATAGCATCGCTACAACGCCATCTTCTCCCCCAAAACGTCGCTGAAATCAGCCACACTAGCCGGCTAGCTAGCTCGATGGGGCTAGCTAGCCGGCTAGCTCCCTATCGGCTGTTCTTTAGCTAACTAGTAGCAGCCATTTTGGAGGAAAAAAACAACCCGGCTCGGGTTTAATCACGAAAAACGACCTTACCTTTAACAAGGCAACTTCAGTTTTGTAGTGTTATGTGGCTACCAATGAAGAAACAAAATAGATGTAAAAGTGAAAGCGGGTTTGCACGGGGATATTCAGAGCTGTACAGGCAGAGATACGCATACACAAACCCCCGGCTGCTCGCTTGTTTGCATTAGCTCGCTGGTCAGTTGGAGTGCTGCTGTAAGACTCGCGGTAACCTCGTTCCCTGGCGTCGACGGAACACACAGAACGGGATGCACCAAATGAGCGTTATTAGACCGGGGGGGAGGGCTTTTAGTTGCATGGTTTATCGGTGAGAAGAGGGAGGGATCAACGGATATCCGTTTCTGTTACATATATCGGTTATTCCTTTGAAAAATTACATGTAAAATAAGTCCATATTTATTTTCCTTGTCTTTTTTGTTGTTATTCTTGACTTTTTATTTTATTTTATTCTTTTCGTTCTGACGACCGTTCACTTGCCTAGACAGCTCCTACGGAGCAAGGGACCGGAAATATTGTTTCTGTAGACCGGGATAACGCTACAATTCAGCATCCGCTCTCAGCCTAGACTCGCTGCCGTTTGGGGGTGGAGAAGTGATCGTGTGCATTGTTTACGTAATTTGTTGCCATGACCTTGTAGCGAATCACAAAGAAAGCGTCGCTTTTCAAGGCGTTTCTTGTAGGATATTTTACCCAATCACACGTGTTATGTAATTAATGTAACCGCCTTACTTGGTTGATTAATTCACTATTAAATTGTAGTAATAAGTTATGTAATAGCATATTAATAATAATAATAATAATAATAATAATAATAATAATAATAATAATAATAACAACAACAACAACAACAACAACAACAACAACAACAACAACAACAACAACAACAACAACAACAACACAATTATTACATGAATTATAGTCTCCATTAAATAGTCTGACAAATTAGACTAAAGCACAGATACATAATTAAAAAAGTGCCTGTAAAGGTCTCAATACTTTGTGGACTGGCCAATGTATAAACAAACTGATTGAGAAACAGATTTTCTCAATCACTTTGGCTCAATTCTCGAATGAGAATGATATTTTTCAAAACAGTTCATTTTTTATTCATTTAAGAAAATTGTGCAATTTGCTTAAATGAATAAGACTGGAATATCTTATTCATTTAAGCGAATTGCACAATTTGCACAATAACTACTTGCACCACAGTTGACTCTTAGTGATATTGTCTCTTCATAACTTCTAAACATAATTTATATATTAATATTGTCATTTTTATTCTTTTTTTATTGTATTTAAACATACCCTGGCTGCTACGGCGACCCGACTATGGCGACCCGATTAGTAAAGTCTATCTATCTATCTATCTATCTATCTATCTATCTATCTATCTATCTATCTATCTATCTATCTATCTATCTATCTATCTATCTATCTATCTAGAGCTGTCAGAACCTGTGTGTGCATAATAGAGGAAGAGGTAGAGATAAGCAGAAATGGACACGCAAACGGCAAAAGTTTTGTACAAACATTCTGCATGTGCATATCCCCTTTTCTGTGCACCACAATATAAAATGTTCCCAGTAAACGCGTATCTACTGTTGGAAATCAGTATATAAAGAGCTCAGTGCGATACATAATAGGGAATGTTACAGTAAGTTGACACACTGCTGTGTTGTACACTAGGGTGAATGTGTTGCGAGGTCACTGCTTCTGTTGGTCTGTTGGCCAATAGTGTGTTCCTGCACATCTGACATCTGGTGGGAGAAAGTCTCTCATCATCATTCTCAAGTACAATATATCACTCCAGGTCATCTCAAAACACTGTGGTCGACATCAAGAATAATTCAGAGCACTGTTCACTGTTCAATAATTCAGAGACCCCGCCACACACACACACACAGAGACACACACACACACACACACACACACACACACACACACACACACACACACACACACACACACACACAAACACACACACACACACACACACACACACACACACACACACACACACACAGACTATCCAAACGCACAACAAAGTTCACACACCGATAGTCTCTTTCCAGTCTGTAGCAAAACATTTTTGGTCTGAACCCATTTCCCTCCAGTGATTATGATTAAGAAGAACTTTCCTTTGGCCTGAACCCCTGACCCTTTAATCAGCATGGCTGGGCTGCTGCTTGTTCAATAGTCTTCCAGGCGTCTCGGTCAGTCACAGTTCACACAATTGAGCCAGAGGCCAGTATTATTTAAACTGTAATTTTTTTTTAAATCTCACATACAGTCAAGCGTGTCAGCCAGAGTTGGCAAGGCAGTGTTAGACATGCTAGAAATGCTTTAATAACCTAAAATCCTCATATCATTTTAAGTCTGAGAGCAGACAAACTAAACTTTGGGGGGACGTTGCACTTCCTTCCGCTCCAAATTGGTTTCCACCAATCATGCGGCTGGATGGGGAGGATCTAATTTGCCAACAGCCAACCCAAACTTGGCATAGACAAGCAATCTTTTCCCGATGGGAAAACAAACGTCCTGTCCGGGCGCAGACGTTCGCAAACGGTGCGCAAAGATTCGGAATCAGCACAGACTGGCCTCAGTAGAAATACACTCACGCGAAACACGGCCTAATGGGTGACGCCCGAGGCTCCTTAGATTTGCTAAATGATATTGTTTCTTTTTTACATTTTATTTTGTGTTATCATATATAGCAAAGTTGAGCACACCCGAGCAACAAGAATGTCACTGCTGGTAATGATGTACATTGTTATCTATCTAGCATGTGACAATACACTCGAAACTTGAAAGGAAAACTTGAAACTAGGACTGCTGGGTCCCTGACAGGTTTAATCCTTCAAAACTATCGAGTATTTCTTCAATATACTGCCTTTAAGTGCTACACAAATGAAACCACCGGTCGCTCTTCTTCATCATAGGAACCCTCGACCTCGGCATTGGGTGAGAACTCGGGAAGTAGTTCTATTCATCATGTCAGTCGGGGCCAGACTGTTCTGAAAATGAGTCTTTCTTGCTGCTTTCCAGGACTATGTTGCTGGTGAGCTGGCTGTCCACGGGAGGGCGCTAGAGAACCGTGCTGGAAAAGAGGACGACCAAAATAATTGCCTCATTCTAATGGTGGGCTCATTGGTGTCAACATTACATATGCATTTCACTACTTCAGTACTTCATTGATTACAAGTTGTATTTCTGTCTTAAGGGATATGCCTGAATTTACCAATATTTATATGTATGCCAAAATAAAGCTAACTTGCGGTGGCTGACTGATAATAAGCGTATGACGATTAGCTTTTTTTTCTTGTTGCTGTTTGGCCTGCTAATTTATTCATATTTCCATTAATTTATTTAGCTTATTGTATTAGCTTGCTGTGCGGACATGATGATAACTCTTGATGCACCTGCCGTGAGGGCAACTTTATTTAATTAACAGGCTGAACTTCAATGGGAGTCACGATGGACGTGGAGTTTCTGTCGCGCAAATAGGCTTTGCACATCTTCTGTAGGCCCGGTGAGGTCTACAAATAAGTTATCACGCCAGGCGGGAGTGTACGCCTCGTCATTTCACCACAGAAATGTCAAGCGTTAAGCGGGATGGTGTGAGGTTGTATTTATTAGTTAGGAGGAGGCGGATAACCTAATTAGCTGCTGTCAAAATCTGCTAAGGGGGCGAGTGTGCAAAAGCCGACGTGACCTTTAAACAAAGACACATCCACAGCCTCCCTTTGGCAAATGTGAGCAATCTTTCCAAACAGGTCTGGCGTTGCTGTCAAGGAATAATGCAAACGCAACAAGAGACGGGCCTAAGCCTAATCTCATACATCTTATCTGAGGAAATGCTGGGGTCGACTCTTTGTGTGATGTCACTTGACTCGCCCGTTCTGGCTGGATTCCCATGCATTCTGCGTACAATTATTCTATTTAGCTTTGTTTAATTATTGTGGTGTTTTTTTAGGGAAATGACGAGGGGCTTAAAAACTCTGATAATCTTTTATTTATTTTTGTATGTAGCACAAATATTCAGCAAAGTATCTCATGGGCCGACTCCAGAATCTCTCTGGACATTCACCTACATATTTGTTTATATTATTTGTTTGTTTATTTTATTTATTTATTTTCATGTTTGTTTAGCGTTTTAAGTTCTTTGGTCGGAATTAATTGTGATGGTGAAGTTTGCAATACATGAGGTGAAGTTCAGCTTTTGTTCAATCGTTTCCCTTAGAAAACCGCAAAAAAGCCAAACGTTCTTAAAACAAAGTTCAATGCGCCCGGGAACACGATTAGCTTCCTCCCCCTGTAGCCATTCCTTATCGTCTTCACACAAAGCGTTTGCAGCCATTTAAGTATAATTGTCTGAAATTGCCTCAACAACCCATCGAGTACGCCTCGATGATTAAGGCGTGAGTTGCCGGTTGATTGGATTTACTCTCAAATGCGTTTCTGAGTCATAGACATATGCTCATTGTGCTAATATGAGCACTTATGATGTACTTTCTTAATTCTCTTCAAGAAATATGAGAGTTTCACTGCAGACTAAAGTGCAGTCGAATATTTAAAAAGAGTTACAGAATGAAAGAATATGTAAATATCTTGAAATAACAGATACAGAATATGGGTAATAAAAACACATGCAAATGTCAATGTTATTGACATTAATACTAATTTAATGCCAAATAGTCCATTGAACAGTGACAAAGTGTGGAACATGGAGTTGTTGTACAATATAGAGCAGGTTGGTAAATTACAGATATAGGTTGGTCATACATAATGTTTTCTGCTGGAGAGATGGAAAGTGAATGATCATCCGCCTTGAGACCAGATGTCTTCTCCAGGTGCCACACGACTCCAGGAAGCCTGCAGGGAACTATTGTTCCCTGCAGGCTTCCGAACAAAGAACTCACCTCAAGTTTTATGGTGAAAGAGAAATGAGACAAGAAGGCAGGACGAGAAAATCTGATCTTGGATGTTGAAGTATTGACATTGTTTCTTTTTGTATACATTTCTATATACTATTTACCATCTCATTATCTCTGAGATCTTTCATCCGAAGCTCGAACCACTAGTGGACAGAACCATCTCAGGATGTCCTGTACATGTGGAGATCCCCTTCAGTCACAGAGAACCGGTGCCGTTGAACCACGATGGTGCCGGACCTGCTGGTGTCCTGCTGCGGTAAGACAGAGCGGCAGAGGGTCATCTCTGGCCCTCCAGGTGTGGTCCATCGGCAGCACGAGGTCCTCTGCTCTAGCAATGAGTGCGCCGCTAAAAATCGACGCCTGCCGTCACCGCAACTTGACTAGCTTGTTATACATGCTACACGGGGGGGGGGGGGGGGGGGGGAAACTAGGTACACAAGTCGTCTGTCGTCGTCGCCCTGGAGCATTTTGAGTTATTCACAGATTCTGAAAGTGTAGTTTCTAAGCTTTCCAATGATGTGTAATCTGACAATATTTGGAGAAGTTGTGGCCATTTGAAAGTAGGCACATCACAAAAGCTAAAACTGAGAAAAAGCCTCCGAAACATTTGCAGTTGTCACCTCTCTCTATGGGCACACCCGATTTCAAACACAAAATGTATACTTTTAAAGAAACCAATACTGTTATCTGAAACAACTCAACTAACAGATTCTGCAAAAAAAAAAAAAAAATGACTCATTTTGAAAAAAATCACTTCTTTGTTAATTTGCACAAATGTTGTGTTGACGACTCGTGTCCTTGGTTTCCATGACCTGACACATTTTTTTTTTTTTAAATATATGCCATCAATTTATCGGTGAAAGCCGGGAGCGAACGCTTACGGTGTTGGGGCGCCACGCCGCCTTGATGCCCCCGCCCGGGCGCTGTTATTTCTCCCCTGCGTGTGTCCCTGGGCCCAACGCCGCATCCCCGCCGAGCGCCTCATTAGGCGCGGCTCTCCGCGGCTCCGGGGGAGCGAGGCCGGTGCTCTCCCGTGCACCCCCCGGTCCACCTCGTTGTTCCCCCCCCGCGCCCCACCCCCGTTACTCTGCCCTCCCGTGGTAAGGGAGACGGGATCCCTGTGTGTGTGTGTGGGGGCGCCGGCGTGGACTTGGCCTCTGCACCCGCCCCCCCCCCCTGCGAGGCGCTCGGAGCAGCAGGGGAGCACGCGGGTGAAGTCCAAGCAATTAGCAGCCATTAACCCCTCCAGAGTCGGGTGTGAATGGCCCCCCCCCCCCCGCAGAGTGGTTGGAGGACAGAGGACGAGTTCAATCGGAGCGACGACCCCGCGACGCCTTTTGGGTGGGAAGCAAATTTTCCTGGTCGCGGCTCATCGTCCGTTTTGGTTGAGCGTTAAGGCCAGGAGGGTCGCTCCGAGCGCCACCACCTCGGACACGACGCTGGGCGGCCTTTTCACGTCACGTGTGTGTGGGTCGGGACGAGAGCCAACGCTGGGCATTGCGGCCGGACATTACCGGAACCGCAGCTGGCCCAAAGACCAGGAGATGGCCTCCTGGTCTTTGGGCCAGCTGCGTCTGGTAATGGGCCACGACGTGGCTCCCAGCCCTGTAGTAAAGCCACCGAAATGTGACCTGCGGCCATAGAGTCGGGCTCCGCGGAGCTCCGAGGGGTTGGCCAAAAAGGGGCGGGACCCGGGACTCTGGGGGTCGGTTGGAAGGAGGAACAAAATGGAACTCCTCTTTGCCTCCGACGCTGTGGCCTGACACGACAACCCCCACACACGCTGTTTGACTTGGTTTGCTGGTTTTCAATCATAGTTAGCTGTTCAAAATGATGGTTCTGGTAAGGCTAGTATTTTCATCTTCTCAGAGAGTCCTGGCTGCATAGCTGTGGGTAGGACATTCGAGCAAGTCTACCCACTCATTACTGATGTGGTGCAATAATGGTGTAGTCAGCAAGCGATCCCTCTACCTGCTCATCCTATACCTCTTGTCCACATGTCACTGGATGATCACACACCATCTGGAAAGAGAGGCAGGCCGGACAATCTCTGGCCCCGGCTAGAGGAGCTATTACGAGGGTCAAGATGACCCCTGCATCCATCTTGACTTTCTCACTCGTGTCGTTCCGGAGTGGAGGCACGTAAGAGGGAGCTGAATGACCGATCCCCCTGGGGACTGTAACAGAGAAAGACCCTGAGGTGTCGAGAGGGCTGGTGGGTACATCCTGTGCGGTTACCTGTCCATATCAACCATACTGTTGACAGACTAGACCTGTCCTGAAGGACATTCTGGTTCAGCTTCATGCAATCCTCCAGTGACTCTTTTGAATTGTCCTCCTATTCTTTTTCCCATCAGGAAGGGGAAGGGCTTCCTGTGCAAAATAAATACAAAATAAGTACAAAATAAGCTATGGCCGTCATGAAAGATGACCCACCTTTTTCCGGTTTGATTGCCTGGATTCTGCTGTAGTTGGTGAGTTAGCGGATTAGTCAGATAAGGAAGATAAGGTAAATTAAGAACCCTGGAGGGAACAATGTTCACGTGAACATTAAACACCCCTTTCAGGAACGGAACAGCATGTACCACACAATGTAGCTGTCAGGCAAACTCAGCAGAAGCCAAAAAAATATGAGCGCTAAA